>JAKGSA010001410.1:0-65230 GCA_033558755.1 Philaethria dido
TGGGTGGGAAAGGGGAAAACCTGGCTTACATGCCATCGAACCGGAACACATCATAAGATATTTGGCGGTTCGTCTTTGACATGATAGTGGTCGCGAGCCAGACGGAGGACGAACCTCCTACCACCAAACAAAATACTAATACTACTAATAATAAACTGCTGGTGAACCTTTAAATAAATAAAATAAACAATGCATATTGAGTGGCGGAACTCAACGCTGCGCTTTACCATACTATACATTTAGGACAAGTAAAAATATTGACTTAGTGACCCGTTAATTTATTCCAAAATATTTATGGTAACTAGCAAGAACCAATAAAAAAGACAAAAATATAAAAGTACTTTAAAGTACAAAAAGAAGCTTAAAACTTATAAAACCCTCCCATTGTTTACGATGAATCCCAACAAATAAATGGAAGATCAGATAAGCAAATTATTAAACTTATTCTATTCTGTGAAAGTATTTTCTATTATGGTGACTTTTTATATAAATTGTTGCTTTGATATTTAAAACATTTAATAAAAAAGAAATCTGACTTCAAATAAAATGTACTGAATGGCAAATTTATTACGAATAACTCAAAAACTACTCGTCACGTTTAAATGGGACACAATTGGTTCACCCAGTAAAAAGTTATGCAACGACTACAATCGCGACAGGTTGTTGGTTCGATTCCCATTCCAGAAAATGGAACTTTTCATTTCCTGGGTTTGGTAACAAGGCAAAGCGAGGCGTTGAGTTCCGCTACTCAGCACGCAATGCCTCAATTCAGCGGAAAGTGGGAAACGAAGTGTCTTAACACTAGGTTCCCTCTGCCTACCCTGCTATATATGGGATACAGCGTGAAGCTATGTATGTATGTAATCCTTCTTTGTCTGTTCTACCTATAACATGATATTGGCAAAGTGATTTGTGCTCAATTACCACGTTTTACCATAAAAAAAAAACTTTAGATGGTCTTCTATTATGGTTACATAAAGCATAGAATAAAATTATAAACAACAAATTGTTCGAAACGAATGCGTATTAATTCAAAGTAATCTATCGACCAATCTACGTCTTGACGCTCCCTACATTTTAATTAAGTAAAGAAAATAATTAATTAACTCGTCCGGTGGTATTATTCAATAATATTTTATTACCTTCTTGCTGTATTCCGCATATAGCAGGGTAGGCAGAGGGAACCTAAGCACCTAGTGTTAAGACACTCCGTTCTCTCAAGATTTCCGTTCCACACTTTCAGTCAAATTGGTGCATTGCGTGCTGAGTGGCGGAACTCAAGTCCGCGTTTTGCTTTGTTACCAGAGCGAAAAAATGAAATATATATTTTTTTAACTTCACGTTGTATCCCGCATATAGCGGGGTAGGCAGAGGGAACCAGAGAACCTAGTGTTCAGACATTCCATTCTCTTTCAACATTTCCGTTCCCCACTTTCCTCCAAATTGAGGCATTGCGTGTTGAGTGGTGGAACACAACGCCGCGCTTTGCTTTGTTACCAAACCCAGGAAATGAAAATATTAACATTTCTTGGAGTGGGTATCGAACCCACAACCTGTCGTGTTTACAGTCGCACGCTTGTACCTCTGCGCCACGACAGGCGTAAATATAATTAATAAACTCAATAATATTCATTTTGACATACCGTCTTTTATTTTATTGCCTTATCTTTGTGTTATTGCTTCATAAAATATTTAATTATCACGCCTTGAACTAATATCATGGGAATTTTGAGAAGAGGAAGGAAAGTTGGAAGGGGTTATAGGTTTGAATCAAGTAAAAGTAGAGGCATAAGCGCGTTACAGTAAACGCGACAGGTTGTGTGTTCGATTCCCACTCCAGGAAATGTAAAAGTTTAGTATTTTCATTTCCTGGGTTTCGTAACAAGGCAAAGCGCGGCGTTGAGTTCCGCCATTCAGCACGCAATGCCTGTTTCTAATATTATGATAACCGTTTTTTACTACTTGCATATGAGTATATCCACGATATATATACCAAAATAGCATTTTTGTCAATTTTTGTCTATCTGTTTCTTCCGGCTTATCTCTGAAATGGTTGGGCCGATTTAGACGGAATTTTATTGGCAGATAGCTGATATAATTCTGATATTAACAGCTATATAACAAATATGTGGTACTTTTAAAATGTTTGAATATTTATTTATATGTTTTTTTTAATTGACCTTTGTATTATTTTGTTAATAACTATGACTTTTTGCATGCTATGTTTACCTTAAATAGAATTGTATGCATATATTTTAAGCTTGGAATATTGTGTTTTTTTCTGTTTTTTATTGTGTTACAACTGTTGGTAAACTAAATAAATAAAAATAAAATAAATAAGGATTAACTTAATCTACTTTTATATTAGAAAAAATCATCTAATATCATAACATAGTATAAATTTTGTGTTGAATTCCAAGCAGAGGAACGGAGGCACAGCTAGTTATAAAATAAGTGTGTATAAATTATACTCAAAGTCAAAGTCAATGTCAAATAATTTTATTCAAAATAAGAAGTTACAAGCTTCATTTTTTGAACGTCAAATAATTTACCACCGGTTCACTAAATTTAATGCCTCAGACCTGAGAAGAACCGGCGCAAGAAACTCAGCGGGACTATTTTTTTTATTTTTTTTTTTATATTCGACAATGGTTTACAATTCTTTATTAATGGCAATGATACCTTTGATACAGACTGGAGCGAGCATTTCATTCCCAAGGTGTGTTATCATTTACAAAATCACTAATTAGGTAATAACCTTTAACACACAAACGTCTTTTTACAATTTTTTTAAATTGTAAAATGGAAAGTTCTCGGACGTTTTCTGGGATCCTATTGTAAAAGTATACACATTGTCCCATAAAAGAATTGCGGACTCGATGCAATCGAGTTACAGGCGCTGCAAGTTTAAGCCTATTTCTTGTATTTATATTATGTGCATCGCCGACTTTGTTAAAATTATTAATATTTTTCTTAACATACAGTACATTTTCGAAGATGTACTGAGAGGCAACTGTTAAAATATTAATTTCCTTAAATTTTTGTCTTAAGGAATCTTTAGGGCCTAAGTTATAGATTGCACGAATAGCTCGCTTCTGCAGGACAAAGATCGAATCAATAGCTGCTGCATTACCCCACAGTATAATGCCATAGGAATATATATAATACTTAAAAAAATATTCAGAAAAATAAGACAGTCTTCGCAAAAGCACACATACACGAATATGTACATGAAGGCAAAAGCTTACGCGATGCAGCGGATATTGTATCATAAAAGCATGCATGTAAACTGCGTAAACAAAGGTGTTTGCGAACAGAGATTGGCTGAGACAAATTCTCTTTATATGAAGATACAGAGTAAATCGAGTGGCTTATTCTTTTGCTGAAAAATGTAAGTTCCTTCAGGCGTGATATTTCTACTTTGGTGTCGTTCGATTCGATTTTTTGTTTAAATTGGAAAAGGCTGTAGTGGTGTAAAGAAAGCGTTTGATTGTAAACGCGATTGGTTGTAGATTCGATTCTCATTCGGGGAAGGATCATTTTTAAATTATTTTCATATATCTGCCTTAGTACACCAGATAATGTTAAGTCCGCGTTGAGTTCCGTTACTTAATAATGTGTCGATTTCGAGCGGAATATAGTGAACGGAGTGTCTTGATATACATACATACATACATAGCTTCACGCTGTATCCCGCATATAGCAGGGTAGGCAGAGGGAACCTAGTGTTAAGACACTCCGTTCTCCACTTTCCGCTGAATTTAGGCATTGCGTGCTGAGTGGCGGAACTCAACGTCACTCTTTGCCTTGCTACCAAATCCAGGAAATGAAAAAATCCATTTTCTGGAGTGGGAATCGAACCCACAACCTGTCGCATTTACAGTCCCACGCTTGTGCTTCTGTACATAACGTCTGATAGTACACGGTTATAGTCCATTAAGGTCTGCCAATTGTAAGAATTAAAGTGCAAACTGAATCAACAAATCAAATTTACTCAGCATTCTACTTGAAAGGTTGAGACATATTATAAAGTGACTGGAAGTTATTATAAAATATTCAATTTTTATTAATAAATAGTATGAAGATCTTCCGGAGGGCATGCATGAAGAGGGTAATGACTGTGGACGAGGCGAAAGAGGTATGCAGGGACTGTAACGTTTGACGCTCCGTTCTCTCCGACTACCCCGCTAGGGATAAAGTGTGAAGGTAAGAATAATTTTTATTAGCTTTTTTTTTTTTTCAACTTCACACTGTCCCCCGCAAGAAGCGCGGTAGGCAGAGGGAACCAGAGAACCTAGTGTTAAGACACTCCATTCTCTTTCAACAATTCCGTTCCCCACTTTCCGCCGAATTTGAGGCATTGCGTGTTGAGTGGCGGAACTCAACGCCGCGCTTTGCCTTGTTACCAAACCCAAGAAATGAAAATACTAAATTTTACATTTTCTGGAGTGGGAATCGTACCCACAACCTGTCGCGTTTACAGTCGCACGCTTGAGCCTCTGCGCCACGACAGGCGTTATGATTTTGATTGATTTCTCTTCATACATACCCTCCGGAGAATCTTTCACTGACTCAATAAGACAGGAACAAGTGAATAAGCAAATAAATATATATTAATAATATACTCTGGTAAAGAAAAGAACCGTGCTAAGATCCGCCATTCAACAAGCATCTCTAATTTTAATCATCATCTCTAATTCTAGCAGAAAGTGGACAACGGAGTGTCTAGACATTAGGTTCTTTCTTCCTATCCTGCTATTTGAGACAAAGTGTAAACTTATTATATCTAATAATATTCCCAGTCGCTCCTAGAATTTTCTATCCATGTTTCTCTTTATTAAGTATTCTACAGACAATATATAAGAATTAAATTGGACTTCAAATCAACAGAGAGAAGTTTGCTTCCTTAATTTAGATTTACATTATTGTACTATAAATGTATAAATATATGTAATATTTTTAATGCTTAGAAAATACTGTTTTATAATATTTTCATTTCCAGGCGTGAATAAGTTGATTAATCGATAATTTATATTTTCCAGAATACGCATTTTAAGCTTCAGTTTTAATTGCAAATTTTTGTATTTACATGTTTTTTTTTTATCTTATAAATATCGATTAATATATTTGTCGGAGACGGTTATTAGTACGGACCGATAACTGAACGAAGCACGAGTTCCGGTGGATGGCAGCACCCTCGCAGTGTTGCGATTGGCTCGTGCTACAACAGAGCCTAGCCGGTGGGGTGACGTCGGACCAAGAGGGACTTACCATTTGGTCGTCGTCGGGATCGGTTCTCCTCCAAGCTAGGAACTGTTACCTACGTTTAGTTATAACCGTGTTCATAAAATTGTGAATTGTGTTTGTGTTAATTGTGTTCTCTTTGTCTCTTTGTTCGATTACCCATTTTATACGCCCACTATGTTGGATGACGAGGTTAATAATACGGCCCTGCCGACATATTTATCGTTGCATTTTGCTCAAAAATGTCTCAATTAAATAGAATCTATTACGATATTACGTTTTCTTAAGATTTATGTTTATCACTTTCCGTCGAATTGAGGCATTGCTTGTTAAGTGGCGGAACTCAGCGCCGCGACGTGTTACCAGAGATACTAAATATTATTATTATTTTTTTTAACTTCACGCTGTATCCCGCATATAGCGGGGTAGGCAGAGGGAACCAGAGAACCTAGTGTAAAGACACTCCATTCTCTTTCAACATTTCCATTCCCCACTTTCTGCCAAATTGAGGCATTGCGTGTTGAGTTAAATATTAATTATTATAAATATTTTCAATTTTCATTCCCTGGAGAGAGAATCTAATCCATAACCTGTCGCATTTAGCTGCCCGCTTGTGCCACTGCGGCACGACTGGTCTCTTATAATTTCTTTTTTTTGTAGCTTTACGCTGTATACTGCACATAGCAGAATAGGCAGAGGGAACCAGAGACCCTAGTGTTAAGACACTCCGTTCTCTTTTAACACTTCCGTTCCCCAATTCCTGTCAAATTGAGGCATTCAGGCCTCTTATAATAAAAGTTATAATATATTTTTTACCTAAAACAAAACATTTGAATAATTCCAAAAACTCAACGTAGGTTGAATTACACGCTTGAGTTCCAAGACAGGCGTTAAGATGAGAGATTACTACGGCGTGTCGTATTTCATTTGGTCAGATTTATGATGACACGTGGTCTCATAGTGAATTATGAATGTTATATTATTGTATTTATAATATTATGTTATGAGGTTTTATATTAAATAGTGTTGCCGTTGACGCGTTAACAGCGCGTTGTCTTTAGCAATGTATATGTCACTTTATGACATGCATGTCAAACCATAATAATGTGTGTAACATTTATTTTGTTAATTTAATATACTTTTTATGCATTATTTTAAAAAGAAATGTAGCATTCTGCACTCCTTCTCTATATAAACAATAAGTGTGCCAAATTGCATGCTCATCCGCCCACGTAACTTTCGGAAAAAGGGATCCACAGATTTTGCTTCACGTATTTATTGATTGATTAAATGAAAAGAGTTTATAACAAAATAACGCGACGGAGGAGCATGAAATTTGGCACACTTATAGTTTATATAGGGAAGGAGTGCAGAATGCTAACATTTTTTTAAATAATGCATAAAAAGTGTATTAAATTAATAAAATAAATGTTACACAAACTACCATGGTTTGACATCCATGTTTATATAAAGTAACATATATATACATTTAAAATACGAAAATAAATAATATATATTTTTAGCTTCACGCTGTGTCCCGCATATTGCAGGGTAGGCAGAGGAAACCTGAGAACCTAGTGTTAAGACACTCCGTTCACCACTTTCCGCCTCATTGGGCGCTGAGTGGCAGAACTCAACGCCGCGCTTTGCCTTGGCTTGCTTTGTTACTAAACCCGGGAAATTAAAAATTAAACTTTTACAATTCCTGGAGTGGGAATCGAATCCACAACCTGTCACATTTGCAGTCACACGCTTATGCCTCTGCGCCATGACAGACGTTAAATAAATAATATTAATCTTAAAATTCTTGTCAATAGAAACTTATATACCTAACACCCATATAATCATTGAAACTTGCGACGTCAACTTTATCGGCACTAATTAGAGACAAGATTGCAAGTTCTAGCAGTATCTAGTAGGTATTTCCAAAGTTCCCTCAAGATATGCAGGCTATAACTATGTTTGTTTTGGTACGATGAATGGCAAATCCAAATTGTATGCGACAATGGTTAGCATAGTCTAAAACTCGTTATAACTTTTAGTGTATATTTTGTCTTGCTTTTTGTTGAAAATATGTAGATAATAATAGAAATTGTATGTAAATACATACATAGCTTCTCGTTGTATCCCGCATATAGCAGGGTAGATAGAGGGAACCTAGTGTTAACACTCCGTTTCCCATTTTCCGTCCAATGCCTCATTGCGTGCTGAGTGGTGGAACTCAACGCCTCGCTTTATCTTGTTACCAAACTCAGGAAATAAAAAATCCTTTTCCTGGAGTGGGAATCGAACCTAAAACCTGTCGCGATTTCAGTCGCACGCTTGTGCCTCTGCGCCATGACAGGCATGTAAACAATAACTAAGAAAAAAAGTATAAATTCATTAAAATGCAAGGCAGGGCAGGGCAGGGCAGGGCAGTGCAGAGAAGAGAAGAGAAGAGAAGAGAAGAGAAGGGAAGATAAGATAATAGCACATAAGAGAACAGAACAGAATAGAATAGCATAGCATAAACTTTATTGCACACAAGAGAAAATAAAAACAAAAGTAAAGTCTAGTATGTATAATATATATATATATATATATATATATATATATATATATATATATATAAGTAATAGTAAGTATATATATAAATAATAGTAAAGCCTGTATGCAAAGGCGGTTTTATTGCTACAACAACATTATTGCTACAACAGTATTAACATTCCGTTCCCCACCGTTCCGCCGAATTGAGGCATTGCATGTCGAGTGGCGGAATTCAACGCCGCGCTTTGCTTTGTTACTAAACGAAATGAAAAATACCATTTCTTGAAGTGGCAATCGACCCCAAAATCTGTCGCGATTACAGTCGCACGCTTGTGCCTCTGCGCCACGACAGGCGTTCATTTATATATTTCACGTTTTTACTAGCTATTTAATAATCGGAATCGGAATCGAACCCACAACCCATCACGTTTACAGACGATCTGTCTTATTGAACCATGAAGGCCTCATACATATACTATCATATAACAATCAATAGTAAAGTAACTTAAACTAAATATATGGAAGTCTCAAAGGCAGATCTTGTACTAGACTTACGATGTAGAACGCCCGATTAAAACTTTCGCTTTGCCGGAATAGGATTAGTTTCAAAAGGTGAATTTACGTATTATGTATGTTAGCAAATTTTTGGTAGACGTAGTGTCTAGACACTAGTTTTTAGAGAGAATAAACTATATTAATCTATATTATAACTATAGTTTTTCATGGATTCACCGAATGCCTATGGGTAGGGTATAGTAAGGAGAGAACCTTGGAACAGGGCTTGACTCAGGGAACCCAAATGTGGGCTTAAGGGGCCCTTTAAAACTCAATGTAATCTTACTAATATCACAAATGTAAAAGTTTGTAGGAAGGATATATGGATGTTGGTTACTTGTTTACACAACGACTGCTGAACGGATTTAGATGAAACTTTGTAGTGATAAAGTTAAATTTTGATGATATTTTCTTTACATGATAGTAATAATTATCAATTTTAAATAATTTTCTTATTATTTATGAAGAAAACAATGTAAGATAATAATCTACAATTTCAGGCAATATAATAATTTGAATTATGTGCTAAATAGATACATAGCATTAAAGCCAGACGATACTACACCAAGTTCAAAGAAAGCTCTCATCAAACAGTGTAAGTTGCATCAGAACATTTCAAAGGGTTTCTTGAGCTAACATAATTCTAGACGAACAATCCAAGTTACTACTTGCTACCAAACATCTTCCACTTCTAAAATTTACAAGAGAACCCATGTATTAAGTACTTAAATATACTTGTAGTTTCTTATATTATTAATTTTGATCAGAGAAGGCCATCGTGGTACAGTGGAACAGATTGATTCTAAGCGCGATTCGTTATGGATTCGATTACAACTCTGGGTAATGATTATATTTATATTTGTGCTCTGGTAAGATATAGCGCGGCGTTGAGTTCCTCCATTTAACAGGTAATGTCTCGATTTCTACAAAAAAAATTATATTTTTTTCCTTATATTTTTTTACATCTTCACACATCAGGATAGTTAGAAAGAATCTAAAGTTAAGACTCTATCCACCGGTTTCCCTGCGATATTGAGACAAAGCGTGTTGAATGGCGGAACTCAACGCCACGCTTTATTTTACCAGTGTTGAAAAATTTAAATAATTTAAATATAATTGATTATATTGAGATATTGAATCTCGAATGGGAATAACGCCTGTCGTGGCGCAGAGGCACAAGCCTGCGACTGTAAACGCGACAGGTTGTGGGTTCGATTCCCACTCCAGTAAATATAAATTAAGTATTTTCATTTCTTGGGTTTGGTCACAAGGCAAAGTGCAGCATTGAGTTCCGCCACTCAACACGCAATGCCTCAATTCGGCGGAAAGTGGGGAACGGAATTGTTGCAAGAGAACGTGGTGTCTTAACACTAAGTTTCCTCTGCCTACCCTACTATATGCGGGATAATGCGTGAAGTTAAAAAAAAAATATATTTTTTATCAAGAATGGAAGACCATAATGGTACAGTGGAACTGAATTTATTATGGATTCGATTACCACTCTGGGTAAAGATTATATTTATATTATTTTTATATTTGTGCTGTGGTAAGTACACGGCGTTGAGTTCCTCTACTTAACACGTAATGTCTCGATTTCTACAAAAAGAAAAAAAAAATTCTTTGTAATTTTTTTACATCTTCTATCCACCGCTTTGCCTCCGATATTGAGACAGTGCGTGTTAAATGGCCGAACTCAACGCCACGCTTTATTTTACCAGTGTTGAAAAATTTAAATAACTTAAATATAATCAATATCTCGAATGGGAATTGAATTCAGAACCAATCGAGCTTACAGGCAGAAAAAGTACTACAGTAATAAAAGTCCATTACGCAAGCAAAATATTTAAATTAAAACTAAATGCAATCATATAATAAGTCCTCGTTCATATCCTTCTCGCTGGAAGGGTAATTTTTACCGGTTATTATTTTAGCGAGAACAATGGTCCCCGGTACTGTAATAGGCAGGTTCGCTGCAACCGCTAAACGGTTATCTTGGGCTGTAGGGTGTGTGTGGTACAAGTTTTTATATTATTTAAATATATTTTTTAACTGAAATTAATATTTTTTATAGTAAAAAACATTATTTTTAAAAGACTTCATAAAATGGCTGTATTTTATTTTATGTACCTTGCCGGGTGAACCTATTTGGGTTATTCATTTTTTATATGAGAATATTAACATCTTACCAGTAAGTAGTTTTTGAGTTATGCGCAGTAATATCACTTTTTAGTGCATTTTATTTGAAATCGGGTTTCTTGTTAAAATCTTAATTAGAAAAAATATATACTTTCATTTTGACATAACTAGCATCCCTTTACATACCCTATTACCTATATGCGCGAGATGAATAGAAACAATCTTCTTCTTCTTCTTAGCATTTATCCCGGCTAGCCAGGGTCTGCCTTCCTACTCAACCTACTTCACTTTGCACGATCTTCTGCATCACGGGTGGTTAGTCCTTTGGTATTAGATGAATAGAAACAATAAACAAACATATATAAGGAAATTATCTCATAATTTATCTCGCATAACAGAGTAGGCAGAGAGAACTTAGTGTCAAGACACTTCGATCACCGCTTCCCGTCTGGGTTTAATAAATTGAGTGTTGAGGGGGGTAACATAGTGCCGCGTTTTGTCTTACAACAACGGAGAAAATAATAATTTAAATATAATCATTCTCCCGGCTGGGAATCGAATCCACGACCAATCACGATTACAATCAGACGTCCCACTGCGCCGCGACTGCCTCGGATGGCCTTACGTATTAATATAAAGATACATACAAACGCCTGTCGTGGTGCAGAGGCACAAGCGTGCGACTGTAAACGCGACAGGTTGTGGGTTCGATTCCAGGAAATGTAAAATTTAGTATTTTCATTTCTTGGGTTCGGTAACAAAGCAAAGCGCGGCGTTGAGTTCCGCCACTCAACACGCAATGCCTCAATTCGGCGGAAAGTGGGGAACGAAATTGTTGAAAGAGAATGGAGTGTCTTAACACTAGGTTCTCTGGTTCCCTCTGCCTACCCCGCTACATGCGAGATACAGCGTGAAGTTGAAAAAAAAAAGATACATAGTTAGATTAATTCCAATATCTTATCACTTGTACCCCACAGTAATTGTTGCGCACCTCTAGCCCGGCTACTTTCCGCTTCCATTGTACAGTACGGCTCGGCAATCAAAGGTCATGCCTCATTGAATATTTACGAACAAACCGACGTTATTATTTGAACGATTACGTGACTTTCTTAATGCCTTCTGCTTGAGCTATCTGTTATTTTGCAAATAATACGCCTTATACAGCTATTTGAAATACTTTGTTGGGAATTTAATAATAACTTCGTTAAATTTGGCTTGAAAGGTATTATTTTGAAATATATAGACTAAATATAAGTATATAATCCAGGGGTTCGTAACATTTTTTAGTAACTATATTCTTACAAAGGTCTTTAAAAACAGGAAATCTGAAAAAAATGGTAGTATTTAATATATTAGTAAATTAATATCTTTTTTTTAACTTCACGCTGTATCCTGCATATAGCGGGGTAAGCAGAGGGAACCAGAGAACCTAGTGTTAAGACACTATTCTCTTTCAACAATTCCGTTCCCCACTTTCCGCCGAATTGAGGCATTGCGTGTTGAGTGGCGGAACTCAACGCCGCGCTTTGCCTTGTTACCAAACCCAAGAAACGAAAATACTAAATAGAATATCTGTACATGTAATATAAAAAAACGGCTTGGCGTTCCGCATGCAGCCTGAGAACCGAGGGATGCTCACCCCTGATGCCCCTATACAATACACTCTTTCACACTTCTTTACTATTTTCTTCTTTTTTTTTTTTTTTTTTATTGATAACGGACGGCAAACGAGCAGAAGGACCACATGATGGTAAGTGGTTACCTTCGCCCATAGACATCTACAACACCAGAGATGTTGTAGATGCGTTGCCAACCTAGAGGATACTGATGGAAGGGGGGACAATGTAGTAGTCCACTATCAGAACCACCACATTTTGGGGAAAGGATGGGTGGGAAAGGGGAAAATCTGGCTTCTTCTCTCTTTCTAGTAATATATTGGTATTGCATATTAACATCAGACTTATACTGTACTTAGTTTAGGGAGAAACATGAATATGTTATATACAAACATTCCTTCAAATCGGCATTGAACTATTAACCAACGCATATATGGTGTTTTTGAAGTGCTCGGAATAATGGTATTAAAAGAACATCAACTATGGTCGCAGCCAAGAAAATATAAAATTGGTATTGAAAAGTTAAATTAATATTCAAAATGTGACTTATAACGAGGTGCGCGCCTAAACAGGGTCAGAGAGAAGAGAGTAGAGACTCTTGGTTTTCTCAAAATTCATACATTACGTGTTAAGTGACGGAACTCATCTACTCGTTTTGTCTTACTAGAGCTTAAATTAAAATAATTAAAATATATTTCTTCCCTCGAGTGGGAATCGAACCCAAAACTAGTATTAATAAATCTTATAAGCTTTTAAGTTATTTAAATTTTCGTCAACTACCATAATGTATAGAATAATATTTCTAATAAAAATATATTATTAAAATTACATACCCGTCTGAGCAAATATTGATATATTTTCACAACTTTATATGCCCTTACCCTGAAACCTTTCATAACGTTTGGATGACCTGAGCAGCCTAAGCTTAGCTATTACATATTATAGACGACGTTTGATCTATGGAATTCATATTTCTAATATTAAGTCTTAACCGACTTCAAAAATAGAAGTTTCTCAATTGGACTGTTTTTTTTTTGGAGAATCAATTTTGATGATTCTTCTTTTGATATGATAGCTAATACTTCTGATGTGATCCCATTTAAATTTAGTTAAGATCTCATTATCTGTGGGTTCGATTCCCACTCCAGGAAATGTTAATATTTTCATTCCCTGGGCTTGGTAACAAGGCAAAACGCGGCGTTGAGTTCCGCTACTCATCACGCAATGCCTCAATTCGGCGGAAAGTGGGGAACGGAATTGTTGTAAGAGAACGGAGTGTCTCAACACTAGGTTCTCAGGTTCCCTCTGCCTACCTGCCATCTGCGCGATATAGCGTGAAGTTAAAAAAAATATATCTGTCCAGTAGTTGAGTTATTCGTAATAATGCTAGTTTTTAGTGCAATTTGTTTCAAGTCGGTTTTCTTTCTAGTCAATTTTTTTATCATAACCGACTAGCTAAACTGTAATTGCAGCATTGGTATGATTGATATAAATTATAACAAATAACTTTTTTAAGATTCATTTTTTATCCTGCATAGCAAGGTAATCAGAGAGGACCTAGTGTCATGGCATTCTGTTCTCCACTTTCTGCCCGAATTCGAGACATAATGTGTTACATGGAGCTTAGTGTCGCGTTCTTCCTTACCAGAAAAACGAAAATAATTTAAATATAACCATTGCTTTGAGTGAGAAATGTACCCTACAACCTATCGCGTTTACCATCAGAAGTTATCCCTGTATTTTTTTTTATTGATATAAAGAGGCAAACCAGTAGAAGGACCACCTGATGGTAAGTGGTTACTTTCGCCCATAGACTTTTACAACACCAAAGGAGTTGTAAATGCGTTGTCAGCCTGGAGGGTAGATGGAAGTGGAGGAGACAATGGAGTGAACACCATCGAAACCACCATCGAAGAAGAAGGATGGGTGGGAATAGGGAAAACCTGGCATACATGTCATCGAACCGATTCGATTAGATATTTGGCGGTTCGTCTTTGACATGATAGTGGTCGCGCACCAGTTGGAAGATTCGTCCTCCAATCATCTGACTACCGGGATACCGGCTTCTTACGAGACGCTACCCAGCAACGGAGGGGAATTGTATTCTAACCCCGTCCCCTCATTGAAGATTTATTAAAATAGGTAACCCATTTTTCCATATTTACCATATTAATACAACAAAATTTATTGAAAACACACGTTGCTTGTATTGAGAATTTTGTACAAGCAGAACTACACTCGACTGCGTCTTCAAACCAAACCTAATTTTAGTTCACGATTTCCTCCTTGGTAGACGCTTATTGCGACTGTTTCAATACACGAATTTAAACTCTTTTACATAGAAATAAAGTTTAAATTCGCTTGTGGGCAAAGAAAACTTAATTTTGTAAAGATTTGAACAAATAGTCGCATAACAGATGACATCCGAATGGGGTTAACAAAGTGGAATAGCGTTTGTCGTGTTTACGGGAGGCTGCAATTTAGTTAATATCAATAAACTATTATTTAGTTTCTTTGTAAGATATATGAATTCATTATTTTTTTTTACCTTCACGCTGTATTATACGCACATAGCAGAGTGGGCAGAGAGAACCAGAAAACTTAATATTAAGGCACTCCGTTCTCTTTTAACACTTCTGTTCACCGCTTTCCGCCGAATTGAGATTTGATAAAATTTTGATATTTTGATTTATTATGTTTTTAAACGAATTCTAAAAAAGGAAGAAGATAACGGAGTTTCTAGACACTAGGTTCTGTCTAACTAACGGGATAAAGTGTAAAGCTGAAAAAATATTATATATTTTCTCCTTTCTCTCCGCAAAGCGCGGCGTTGAGTTCCGCCACTCAGCACGCAATACCTCAATTCGGCAGAAAGTGGGGAACGGAGTGTCTTAACACTAGGTTCCCTCTGCCTACCCTACTATATGCGGGATACAGCGTGAAGCTTTATCCCGCATATAGGGTAGTAGTCCGCAATAGTATTTTCTTTCGAGCCGGTTTTCTTTTTATTATTAAAAATTTAAATCCCAATTATTTCATATATATAAATATTACAATTCGATTCCCATAATTTAATTTGTATATATAATTCAATTAAAAACAACAATTATTACAAAAATACAAAAACTGTATTAAAAATTCCAACGTTTCTATTAAATTAGTCCAGTTTTCAAACGTAACAAACAAAATTATTCTGGTACATATAATATTTTATTATACTCCTGTCCAATTTGCTACGAATTTTTCATGTCATAGTTCATCTGATAGTGCTTTTTAATTTTGGGCTGAAATCAAGGATTGGTATTTAAATTACCAATTGTTAGTGGCAATTGGTAGTGGGTTCGAATCGGATAATTTTTTTTTTAGCTTCACGCTGTATCCCGCACATAGCAGGTTAGGCAGAGGGAACTTGAGAACCTAGCGTTAAGACACTAAGTTTTAACTTTTCCGTTCCCCATTTTCCATCGAAATTGAGACTTTGCGTGCTGAGTGGCGGAACTCAACACCGCGCTTTGCCTTGTTACCAAAACGAGGAAATGAAAACACTAAATATTATTTAATATTTTCATTTCCTGGAGTGGGAATCGAACCCACAACCTGTAGCGTTCACACGCGGTCGCAAGCGGTCGCACGCTTGTGCCTCTGCGCCAAGATAAGCCTCATGATTATATTTTAAATATTTTAATTTTTCTGCTTTGGCAAGACAAAGCGCGGCGTTGATTTCCGCCACTTAAAATGCAGTGTTTCGAGTTTGGGCGAAAAGCGGCTAACGGAGTGTCTTGACACTAGGTTCTCTCTGACTACCCTGTGAAGCGTGAAGCTGCTTAGTTTTTAACGCTCCACGTGAAACTGCGGGCAAAAGCAAAAGCTAGTTCTATATAAACATACATACATAGCTTCACGCTGTATCCCGCATATAGCAGGGTAGGCAGAGGGAACCTAGCGTTAAGACACTCCGTTACCCACTTTCCGCCGAATTGAGGCATTGCGTGCTGAGTGGCGGAACTCAACGCCGCGCTTTGCCTTGTTACCAAACTCAGGAAATGAAATCTATATAAAATATTTGTATATAACATTGTACTTTGAATGCACCTACAGTATTACATGAGTAAAGACCGTAGTTCGTAGGTATTTATCGATTCGCAAGCGTTTCCTTCACGTTTGTTTGCGTTTCTAAGAGGCTGAGCAAATTGTGGTGAAAACTTAATCAATTGTATTTGGTTTGCAATTGAAGTACTATTACATGTTCCAGGTGTTTAGTGTAATGAACTCTCTTTATTTGAAAAAGATGGAATGTTTTGTGATAAATGTCTTTGTTTTTAAAAGCTTTTATTTTTTACTTTTGGCTTTTTAGGCCTTCATAGCGTAGTGGTACCGCTTCCGACTGCAAACGCAATTAGCTGTGACTTCGATTCCCACTCGTAAGAATGATTATATTTCAATTATTTTCGTTTCTGCGTTATGATTAAACTAAACGCGGCGTTAGGTTCCGCCAATTAAAACGAATTTAGGCGAATAACGTCAACCACAGTGTCATGACATTAAGTTCTCTGTTTACCCTGCTATGCGGGGTAAAACTATTTTTTTATTTACTTGCGGACCTAAATTTGACCCCTTTCTCAATATCCGATTGCTTTGATGATAATGGAATTATATAACCAGTATTTATGTTAATCGAAATTGTTTTTTTTATAGGAAGAAGAAGGCTAACGAGCGGTCGGATTTTCGGGTACCTGATGGTAAGTGATCACAGCCACCCATGACCTCGTGTAGCACCAGAGGAGCTACATGCGTATTGCCGGCCTTTAAGTTGAAGTTAGAAACGTTTCTTGAAACGCTTGTCTGTCGTAACAATATGACAGAATACATACATATTTTGGCACAGTCCACTTATTATGAGTATCAAATGAAAGATTTTATGTAATTATTTTATTTAAAATGCTAAATATCGAATGTAAAGATATATTTATTTACCTAAAATATGTTATAAGTTCGAGTATATTTTTCTGTATTATAATGAGTATATTCACCATTTTTTACTTTTTTACCATAAAAATATATTTTATACTATATATTTATTTATGAGACAGTTTTGGGTACAAAAACCTTTCGAGATCATATTTATTTACTATCGTTTTTCTGTTCTATTAACATAAAATACACCGTTAGATTCGAAGAAGTAATCTAAGTGGCGGAACTCAACGCCGCACAAATACTAAAGCCATTTGAAACATTCATTTATAAAATTACAAAACAAAAGGCCAACTTAGTTAAGAATCCATTCGAGAGACCATATTTCTAGCGGGAATAAATTCCGTTTTTAATCAGGGAGCTCCTTAACAAGCAACAATGAAAAACAAGATTGCACTCCTTTATACAGCTCTATCTTGTTAATTCAGTGGTTTAATTGAGTGTTTGAGATAAAGATATTCGAGAATGCTTGTGACTTACTTTTTTTTTTGCATTGCGTTCTGACTGGCGGAACTCAACGCCGCGCTTTACCTTAGAGCGAAGAAATGAAAATGCTAAACATTATATAATATTTTCATTTCCTGTAATGGAAATCGAACCTACAACCTGTCGCGTTTCCAGTCGTACGCTTATGCCTCTGCGCCACGATAGGCCTTATTTACCAACTTATTCACGAATTAAGAATATTATGTATCATGAAAGGCATCGAGATTAATTTTTTCTTGTATACTAAGCGTTTAATTCAAATTTGTAACCGCTGTTTCGTTTAGCGGATTCTATTTTACCCAGTAATTTATTCGGCGAGGTTATTGTAATTGAAGTCATTTAATTCTCGAATATCATGGATAAAGATGGTTTATGGCACTGATAAGGTTAAAAGTGAACAAAGGAATGCGAGAACGTCCGAGCTTTGTTATTTTTGTTTTGTTCGTTGGAATTGTGTTTAGGTTCACACGATTTTTGGTATTTAGGCTTTTTTCGCATAATAGAGTTAAAGAACCTAGTGTCAAGACACTCCGTTATGTACTTTTCGAAAATCATACCATTGCGTTCGAAAATCGTCACTCAGAATTTTACCGCCGATTGCGTAATCGGCGGTAAAATTCTTCAATTCGGCGGAAAGTGGGGAACGGAGTGTCTTAACACTGGGTTCCATCTGCCTATCCTGCTACATGCGGGATACAGCGTGAAGCTATATATATATGTACGTAACATTGCGTGTTGAGTGGCGTAACTCAACGCCACGCTTCGACTTAATAAGGATGGGTAATGAAAACATTTTATATATAATTATTCCCTCGAGTGGAGATTGAATCTACAACCATTTGTATGTATTTTGTATGTGTATATTCCCTTTATTCTCCCTTTTCACCTGAATTCGAAACATTTCTTGTGACGGAATTCAACGCTGGGCTTTATTTTACCAGGAAAAAATGAAAATAATCTATATATATTCAGTGGGAATCGAACCCACGATCTATTAGTATTAAATTATGTAAATAATTGTAGTTTTAAATAATATTTATTTACAGATAAACGAGTTAACACTGAGCTAAGATGGCCAAGTTGCGCACTTGGAGAATATTAAAGTATGGTATTATTAGTACTTTAATTTCCTCGCTCTGGTAACAAGACAAAACACGGCGTTGAATTCCGCCACTCAGCACGCAATGCCTCAATTCGGCGGAAAGTGGAGAACGGAGTGTTTTAACACTAGCTTATCTAGTTCCCTCTGCCTACCCCGCTATGTGCAGGATACAGCGTGAATCTAAAAAAAGAAGCATCATTCACAATTCCCCATTTATAATATTACCAGCAAAAAAAAAAACGTTAAAAAAATATCAAAATACACCCAGTTTACGATTAAATTCGCTAGCCGCGCGAATACGGGCAATCAGCTACAGCACTTATATACTTTTTGTATTTCATTTTCCAGTATAAAATACTGTGGTGTATTCGTATTCGTAAGTAAAATTATTCCACTGTACACGACACTCGTTAACAAAGTGGTTAATTAGTTCAGCTGCGAATGTAATTGTTGGAAGAATGGCCATGTTATTCTTTAACTTTTGTGCTTTTTTATGCTTTATGATTTGCATACAACGATTTGTTAGTGTTAGATTTTTATCCGTAAAATGACTGGTTTTCTGCTACTCAGCATACAATGCTTCAATTCGGCGGAAAGTGGGGAACGGAGTGTCTTAACACTAGGTTCCCTCTGCCTACCCTGCTATATGCGGGATACAGCGTGAAGTTATGTATATATGTATGTATGTATGACTGGTTTTACTATCTGTGATCGAATATTTAATATAATATATTTATTTTAACACGTCTACATTAGTTAGACAATATTGGTGAACTAGGATGTTCTTCAAAGCATATAAAGTTTAAAGAAAAAAAGAAAATTAAAAAAAGTATTTGGAACTTTTAAATCATTATTAATATAAATATTATTATAATTATTATTTCACGCTGTATCCCGCATATAGCAGGGTAGGCAGAGGGAACCTAGTGTAATGACACTCCGTTCCCCAATTTCCGCCGAATTGAGGCATTCCGTACTGAGTGGCGCAACTCAACGCCGCGATTTGTCTTGTTACCAAACCCAGGAAATGAAAAAATCCATTTCCTGGTATGGGAATCGAACCCACAACCTTGTTATAATATGTAGCAGTTAATCTGGAATGTAATTCAAATTATGTCAAAATGCGGTAAACCTTTAAACGGTTTTCGAAGAGGGGTAAAGCTTCTTTATTTATAAATATTAGAAATATCATAAATACTATTAAATCATATTAATTATTTCTTTCCTTTCACTTGAATTCGAAATATTGCGTGTGACGGAATTCAACGCTGGGCTTTATTTTACCAGGAAGAAACGAAAATAATCTATATATATTCAGTGGGAATCGAACCCACGACCTATTAGTATTAAATTATGTAGATAATTGTAGTATTAAATAATATTAATTACTGACAAAAAACGGTAAGTAAAATATATTGGGCTGTCTTAGGAATTACTTACTTACAAAATATCAGTAGCGAGGGGTGAAAATTTTAGTTAGGTAAGCCGGTAAATTAAGGGAAGCCGATATATATTTAGGGAAGCCGGTATATATATTTAGGGAAGCCGGTAATTTTTAGGGAAGCCGATATATTATGGGAATTTGATATAGGATATCAAGGTTCTTAGTAACTGGCGAGCTTTTTTTTTAGGTCTTATATTTGTACTTTGAAAAGTTAGGCAAACCGGTGGAAATCGAGTTGTATGGACGCCTCGCCACCGCAAAATATTATATCTTAGTTCTAAGCCTAGTTAAGAAAAGGAAAAAACTAGAGTAAAATGCAAAAACTTGACAAAAAAGCAAACCTGATAAGGACAGACGCGACTTTCACACAAAAACACCTGCTAATTACTTTAAAATGAAAAAAAGACTGAAACTAAAAAATTAAATCTTCATACTAATCCATTTAGTCTTGCCAAGGTTATAATATAATATGGTAATCTTTCTAAAAAAATAAGAACTTTCGCCTTTTGTGTTGAGATATTTTAATAAGTGAATTTTGCTGAAACTCCGGGCCCAGATAATTTACGTTTCACCCGTTTTTCATGTAAAAATTAACGTTGGATTTTTGGGTTTCCATTAACCGGTCTCGCCGGCATAAATAAACTCGTAATAAAATGCCCTGGTCACTTTTAATCTCGATAACGAAAATTTTTACCTTCGCCTTTGAATATTCTGATGGTAATTTGGACGGTTTTTTTGTTAAATTACCCATTGATGCTATTGGCGGGTTGTTTGGATGTGTTTGGATTGTTTGGGTTGTATATTCGATTCTCAATACTTATCTAAATACTAATATTTTAAGTATATTTCTTTTATGTAGATAGATGTGAAGTGTCGCCATCAATGTCTTTAAATTAGAAAGGAAATTAGGAACCGCAATGGAGAAAATGTTAATATTTGAAGTTGTTGCTTCTATCTAGTTAAATACGGCGTTGTGTTCCGCTACCAATATATCTAAAATGAGTGGCTTATGGAGAACATAGGAATATATGGAACGAATTAAAATTGAAATAGGCTATACGTAATTAGCACATTCTTATAAATATGTCAATTACCAAAAATGTAGAATTGTCAGTCCTTTAAGAAACTACGTCCTTCCCAAAGGCAGTTCTGTCCAAAGTCGGCAAGAAACTCAATATTAGCTCTTTTTTAATATATTTTTATAGGGAGTTCATAACAATTGTTACATCATCATTATATTCTTTTTCAGAGGTCAGTCGCGACGCAGAGGCCCAAGCGAGTGACTGTAAACGCGACAATATTTAGGTTTAAGTCTACACTTATATCTACTACCTAAATATCTAATACCTAATATAATAATATAAGTCAGAGGTTATTTATTCGATTTCTGAGGTAAAATACTATATTAAAAAATTACATATTAAGTGTAGAAGTTACAATGGGTTCTCTAATAAAAATCTCTTTAAAGCCTACCGCGTAACTATTAAAGTTTGAACAAAAAAAGAAAACCGAAAACCGACTTCATATAAATAAAAAGTACAAATATTACGAATAACTCAGAAACTATTCTTTCAATTTTCAATAGGACCACATCAGAAGCATTACCTATCATATGAAAAAGTATCATCGAAATTAGTTCTCTCAATAAAGTTATCCGGTAACACAAAAAATATTATCAAATTGAGAAACTTCTTCTTTATTTTAAGTCGGTTAAAAGTCATACAGTAATAAACAAAATATTCTGCAAAAATCGCATTACGCTAAAATGAATTTTAAGTTTTAAAAAATAGGGTATAAAATTGATAGTACAGTTTTCATTTAAAAAAACAGTATCGCACCCCTTTTGTTACTAAATGTATAGCGACTTGATTGAGTTTTTGTTAAATTAATTGAAAAATATATGTATAGAAAACTAATTTGTTAATAGCCCTATAATAAATAAATGAAATTTTAGGCTATCGTGGCGCAGAGGGACAGATGACTGTACGCGATTGGTTATAAATTCGATTCTCATTTGAGGCAATGATTATATATTTTTTATATTTCAACTCTGATAGGAAAAAATATTGAGTTACGCCATTTAGCGCACATCGAAACAGTTGGCGCTCTATGAGACAGGCCTTTTTTTACGTGAGGAAATCCGTTACGCATAGAGATGAGATGAGATGGGGACTCGGGACGGGTTATATGGGACTCCGGACCGGCTGAAAGAGGCCGTCCGCATACGTACTAAAACCTCATGGTGCCTTTACCGCCACTGGCCGAGGCTCATTGGAAACCCCAATCATAGGTGAAACCTCGGCGGTTCCAAAAGAGAGGCCTACGTTTAGCAGTAGACGAAAAAAGGCTGATAAAATAATTTATCGCGTAATATCTCAAATTCAGGCGGAAAGAAGTGTCTTGACACTAAGGTCTCTCTTACTATCTTGCTATGCGGGAAGCTGTTTTTTCATATACATTAAGTTTCAGTGGGGAGGTTGATTTCTACTGGTTCAAAATATGACATTGCTTCTAATATGTATATTAAATGACAAGTAAATGTATAAACTCTTTAATTTGTTTCGCTTTACATATTTTTGGTATAGCAGGGTAGTAAGAATCTCTTCTTACTAGTCAAGACATTCCGTACTCCACTTTTTGCCCAAATATGAGATATTACTTATTGTTTGGCGGAACTCAACCATCCTTTATTTATCCAGCAGATAAATGAAAATAATTTAAATATAATCATTTCCCTATGTGGAGTTTAAATCCAAAAAACATATGCTTACAGTTAGACGCTGTTCCATTGTGCCACAATAGTCATTCAGGTTGCGTTATGACACTGATTTAACAAAATGTAGCAATTAATTAGTTATCAAACGAATGGAAAACAATAAGCAGAGAGTCTTGTCACTACCTTAAACACCAAATAACAGAAAAACAAAAAAAAACAAAATCCATCTACATAATTCCTTAACATAAACACAAAATTTGCTCAAAATTAACACATCTCGACCCAAAATTCCTTACATGTCCACAATCTCGATCAAATATTAAATGGGGTCCGCATTATGTTTGCGTTCCGCTAACAAAACACACGCTACTTAACACTCTGCAAGTTGACGATTAAAAGGGTCCAGTATACGAATCTAATGCGAAAACAAAGGGACCGACTGAGGACGGAAAAGGCCCATTTCCTATTAGGGAGGCAAATTTTGAGTGGACCAATTTAAATGTTAACACGAGACTACGATAATTGAATATTCAAGTTTTTGTTTCGTTCGTTTTGCTTTATATATTTTTTTTGCTTCAAGCTGTATCCCACACATAGTAGGCAGAGGAAACCAGAGAATCTAGTGTTAAGACACTCTGTTCTCTTAAAATTTGCAATTCCCACTTTCCGTCGAATTGAGGCATTGCGTGGAAATGAAATTACTAAATATATATTATATATTATTACATATTTAATATTTTCATTTTCTGAAGTGGGAGTCGAATGGGGGACTCGAATCTACAACTTGGTGTGTTAACAGTCACACGCTTGTGCCTCTGACAGGCCTCTTTTAAGTGAAACTTTTAAATTTTGAGTGGACTAATTTAAATGTTAACAGAAGGACAACAATAATGAATATTCAAGTTTTTGTTTCCTTCGATTCGCTTTAATATGTCGTTGAATTGAAATCTGTTGAGGATTTTGTGATGGTGTGGGCGTATCATAAGAGACCAGTGTCTGAACACTATGTTCTCTGGTTCCCTATTTTTACCCGGCTATCCCGTTCCCTCTTATTAAAGTGCGGGATACAGCGTGAAGCTGAAAAAAAAATGTGATGGGAAGTTTTAGAGTTTTTTAATTAAGGCTATAATGGCGTAGTGTAAATGTAAACAGGATCGGTTATGAGTTTTATCCGATCTCGGGTGGATATATGTAAATTATTTTTATTTCTTCCTTCCGGAAAAATTAGTCACGGCGCTGGATTTTGTTAATTACCACGCAATATTTTAAATTTTAGCAGGAAATGGCGAATGGTATACATAGACTCTAAATTCTCTTTGATTGATCGACTTACCGAAAATCTCGAAGTCGGCAGAAAGTGACAAACGTGTGTTTTGTGTTTTTACACTGATTACCCTGCTAGAAAAAATTGTGGGGCTAAAAATTCAATATAATTTAATATAACCCCATTTATAAAATGTCATAATTCATATTAAAACCGAAGTTTAAAGCGTTTTAAGCTTTTAATATACTTGTACTAAGAAATAGTAACTATATTTTCTAAGTACATACAGTAATTCTGTAAGTGGGTCGTGTCCAATACAGGGTGCGCTATAAATCATAACACAGCTTGCGTTCGAACTCACTAATTCGAACCACTATTCTGGGAAACATTAGAGTGCTGTATATACTATTGAATATTACTATAATAATTTCAATTATTAATTATATCTTGTAACGAGGCAAAGCACGGCGTTGAGTTCCGCCACATAGCACGCAATGCCTCAATTCGGCGGAAAGTGGGGAATGGAAATCATAAGCGGGGTGTCTTAACACTAGAATCTTAAGTTCCTGGATTGGAAATCGAACCCACAGCCTGTAGCGCTTGCAGTCACACATTTGTGCCTCTGCGCCAATGGCCTCAAGTACTCGCACTGTAGGTACATATATATTATAGGTTGATAAATTATAGCGCACCTTGTGTTCGACTAGGTTTAGCTCTTTTTATTGCCACGTGGCTTCGCTTTGACTTCGTGTTTATGGCTCACAAGATTAATTTCCTATATATTGCTTAATGCGTCCTACGACTATGCCTGCGCTTCGCTATTCGCTATATTTAAGCATTTAACTTTATTGTTGAAGGGAGACGATTGTGATGTAATGAGACTGCGTTTGACTTTTAAAGAGTGTGGCTTCGATTCCCATACAGGGGAATTATTAGGCATATTTAAATTAATTTTCCGGTGTGGTAAAACAATGCTTGGCCACCATTCAGCACATAATGTTTTTATTTGGAATAGAAAATGGAGAACGGAGTTATTAGGCTCTATCTTTCTACTCAGGAAAATATTTTTTTTTAGCTAAAAAATCTAAGATTTTTGTACAGTTTACTTAGCGCAACAATCGTTGCTTGAGGAAAGTTTAGTTTTTTAAATAATATTGTTTATACCAAACTGATTGGATAAAATGCAAGCATATAATTTCTGAAAATATCCTCTTTGACTATATTGCGAAATTAAACACATTGCACAAAAATCGAACCCAGAACCTCCGTGTGGGATAAAGATTTTTCTTAAGAAATATATTTTTCTATTGTACACTCATAAATCAGACTGTATGTGAAACAAAATGTGAAAAGGAAATATAAAGAGGTCTTTATACTTAAAATAGCGAATTCTTATAGGCAATTTTAAGGTATAAATTGTATAAAGAAAAAGGGCTGTTGAGACCATCGTGGCGCTGTGGGACAGTGTCTGACTGTAAACATTATTGGTTGTGGGTTCTATTTCCACTTGAGGCATAATATTTAAATTGTTTTCATTTCCCTGCTCAAGAAGAAGGCGTTGATTTCCGTCACTCAATACCCAATAAAGCAACGAACGGAGTGTCTTGAGACTTAGTTTTCTCTAACTACTCTCCTATAAAGGATAACCTGTGAAGCTGCCTTTTTTTAATAGTTGTATGCATCAATAGCGAGGCGTCCATTTAACAAGCTTCCCATCGGCTTGTCTAACTTTTTAAAATACAAGTGTTAGTATAGACCGCCAATAAAAATATGGAGGTTGAATTGTAATGAAGTTTGCCAAAAAAAGGTAGCCAGGAAAATATTTGGTATAAAATTGCAAAAAAAACAAGCTCTGACATCTTAAACATCCTAAAAAAAAGGTCATCACCAAAATTCGGTAGTGAAATTACCAAATACCTTCACATCGTATACCGGCTTCTCTAAAAATATGTACCGACTTCCGTAAATATACCGGCTTCTCTAAGTTTACCGGCTTGCCTAACTAAAATTTTCATCCTTCGCCACTGGTATACATTATATGTATTATGTGAAACTATATTTCAAACAAAATACAAACGCAAAGTAAAACAAAACAAAAACATAAATATTTTTTAACTAATATTATATCTAAATAACCTTCCCGATTTTAAAATACACAAAATATTAGAACACATACATATGTATAAAGCGTTGAACATCAAACACGATAAGAGTAAAGTCAGTTTTGCTCTGAAAATCGAATATCGTTCGCTTTTACTACAAATATGGCCAATAAAATAAAATGTGATGCTGTGTTTTTTGGAATTATAAGGGAATATTCACTGTAGGGATGTCCAATGGCGAGTCCTACAACTACATACATACATAGCTTCACGCTGTATCACGTATATAGCAGGGTGGCAGAGGGAACCTAGTGTTACGACACTCCGTTCCTCCCTTTCCGCCGAATTGAGACATTGCATGCTGAGTGGCGGAATTCAAAGCCGTGCTTTGCTTTGTTACCAAAGAGGAAATGAAAAATTTCATTTTCTGGAGTGGGACTCGAACCCATAACCTTTCGCATTTACATTCGCAAGCTTGAGTCTCTGCGCCACGACAGGCGTTATTTATGTATGTATAAAATATATATGAGGCTATCGTGGCACAGTTTGATAGCATTTGACTATGAATGCGATAATTGTGGCTTCGATTGCCACTCGTAGCAATTATTATAATCAAATTATTTTCAATCTTCACTCTGGTAAAAACCGTGCTAAGTGGCGGAACTCAACGCCGCGCTTTGCCTTGTTACCAAACCCAGGACATGAAGACTTCCATAAATTAAATTTCGAGTGGAAAGTAAAAAGCGGAGTGCCTAAACACTAGATTCACTTTGATTAAGCTGCTATATGGAGTGAAAAATGAAGATATATAAAAAAATCGCGTTAATAACGCTATTAATATTTCACAAAGTATAATCTACATATTTAATAAGAAACTTTAATAATTTTTGGGTACGACAACGACCCAAATAAAGTTCTTGGATCCTAAGGAGGAGTTTACTTAGCCGTTGTCTCTGTTGGTACAAGCCCAGACTTGCCTTTTGTTTTAATATCTATGGCATTAATTTAAGTTTTGGGCTAACAGAAGCGACTAGTTTATCAAAAATTGCTTGCTCAGGCGAGTTTTTGTCATGTATTCTGTTGTTTTATATATTTTTTGTATGTCTTTTCATATAACGCCTGTCGTGGCGCAGAGACACAGGTGTGCGACTGTAAATGCAACAGGTTGTGGGTTCGATTCCCACTCTAGAAAATGGATTTTTTTATTTCTTGGACTTGGTAACAAGGCGCTTTGCCTTGTTACCAAGTTACCATTAAAATTATATTAACTATCCATACCCCATCGTGGCGCGGTGAGACAGTATCATATTGCAATCACAAAACAATTGTAGGTTTGATTCCCACTAAGGGATATGGCTATAAAATATATTTAAATTATTTAAAAAATGGATTTTTTAATATCTTGGGTTTGGTAACAAGGCAAAGCGCGGCGTTGAGTTCCGCCACTCAGCACGCAATGCCAATTCCGCCAATCGGCGGAAAGTGGAGAACGAAGTATCTTAACACTAGGCTCCGTCCGCCTACCCTGCTATATGCGGGATACAGCGTGAACCTATGTATGTATGTATGTATGTATGTATAAACAACGTAAAAACCACTTCAACAAGTTACTACTACTACTACAACTACTACTATAAAAGGCGTAACTTGCATAGCTTTTAACTGGCGTTTAGTAAGCCAATTTTGTGCGGGCACACCGCCAATGATTGATCCCTAGAGATTCACTTCCCACTGACTTTTGCGATCACGTCTTTATCGGGCTACTGTTAGTTGTATTGCGTTTGAAAAAAAAATACTTTAACAGTTTTAACCGATTTCAAAAATAAGGACGTGTTAAATTTGATTGTTTTTTTTAGGTCTACTTACCTTTTTACTGGGTGAGCTAATTTTGGTGTTTCCTTTTTTATATGATAGCTAATGCTGCTGATGTGGTCCCATTTAAATTTTTATTAAGATATAACAAGTAGTTTTTGAGTTATTCGTAATAATTTTACTTTTGAGTTCATTTTACTTTAAGTCGGATTTTTTAGAATCTTAATTAATTAATTTAATAGGTTTTGACAGAAATATTTTAAATATTTAAGAAGCTAGGCGTAGTATAGAAGAGGAATATTTCTCCTTTCTACCTTTTTCCTTTCATAACAATTTAAAATGTACTAGTATGTCTCTAAAGATTACATTAATACTTAAGGTTATTTCCCAATTAAAGTAATATTTAATATTTTCATTTCCTTGCTCTGGTAAAAAGGCGCGGCGTTGAGTTTCGCCCCTCAGCACGTTGCTTGTTTCAGCTTGTTTATAACGGAAAGTGGTGAACGGAAATGTTAAAAAAGAACGGAGTGTCTTAACACTAGGTTCTCTGATTCCCTCTACTTACCCTGCCATGTGCGGCATACAACGTGAAGCTATTTTATTAGTTATTTTCTAGATACGCTTTCACGCATATATTAGGCAGTGTCAAACATGTGTTAAAACACTCCAATTTAAAATATTGTGTGATGAGTGGCTTAACTCAACGCTACCGCTTGTCTTACCAGAGCGACCTATGAAATTAATTTAAATATAATCATAATTTCCCCTAGTTGGAATCGAACTTACTCATACTTAGCTTCACACTTTATCCTTAGCGGGGTAGTCAGAGAGCGTAGCGCCAAACGCTACGGTCCCTACATACCTCTTTCGCCTCGTCCACAATTATTAACCTCTTCATACATGTCCTCCGCTATATACTCAGTCATATATTGCAGAAAAACGATAAATTTTTTTGAAACATTTCAATTCAAACATGTTACCAATTCGTTTCAGCAAAACAAATATCAAAAACGGTATATCTCTATATATATATAGGTACTTGAATCAAAAAGTTACGAAAATAGCTTCCTGGTATGGTAGGTCGTCGGAATGTATGGGAAATTTTATATAACATAACTATGTATGTTCAGTGGTTATTATGAAGTAAAGGTTGTAGGTTCAAATTCTATATTGGGGAAATGTTTATATTTATAATATACTAGCTGTTAACCGCGACTTTGCTTGCGTGGTCAATGGTAGTCCATACTACTTACTACAATGTATAGTGCAAAATAACACATATAGCGTTATTTTGAAGGCTTTGAAGTAGCTAGATTTTCAATTTTTTTGACAAAAAATATTTGCCTATTTTTTTGATAGACAGTACCTTATTACGTATGTCCTTTTTTATTACCTCTAAGAATATGTGTACAGAATTTCATAATAATTGGTTGAGTAGTTATGGCGTGAAAGACAAAGTTGTTTGTTAAACAAACTTACATTCATATTTATCTAACATGATATCAGAGTAAAATTTTCTTTTACGTCTCTTTTATCGAAACACACAGAGCTTGGACAAGTTATTAGGTTTTTCTTTATACTGACGATTTTGACACATTAAAAAGCAAACGCCTGTCGTGGTGCAGAGGTGGCAGTCGCTCGCTTGTGAGCGACTGTAAACGCGACAGGTTGTGGGTTCGATTCCCACTCCAGGAAATGTAAAATTTAGTATTTTCATTTCTTGGGTTTGGTAACAAGGCAAAGCGCGGCGTTGAGTTCCGCCACTCAACACGCAATGCCTCAATCTGGCGGAATGTGGGGAACGGAAATGTTGAAAGAGAATGGAGTGTCTTAACATTAGGTTCTCTGGTTCCCTCTGCCTACCCTGCTATATGCGGGATACAGCGTGAAGTTAAAAAAAAATTAAAGCTTTTTTTCAAGTCAGTACTAAATTAAACACAGACAAAGAGTTGTATAGTAAATTACAACCATTCTTTGGTTATTGACATTTGAATGTGATAGAGATGTTTGTTCGTCTGTCCTCCTCTGTTAATTTACGCTATTCATAACTATGTCCGGAAGATTATTTTGTTTTTTTTAATATGAAATATTCATGTAACGTTTAGTTATAATCAAATTAATATTATATATGGGAAAGTTTATTAATCTTGTACGCAAAAAGTACTGAACGGATCTAGATTTTAATTTGTTGTAATATATTAAAACAGTGCAATTTAATTACAACTGTATTTCTTTTTTGTCTTTAGCTTCACGCTGTATCCCGCATATAGCAGGGTAAGCAGAGGGAACCTGAGAATCTAGAGTATTATACCTAGTGTAGTATATATAGAAGATAACGGTAATTACATAGTATAACGGTAACTATCTAGCAATCGCGAAGCGTTCATATGACGTGATATTGCAAAAAAACAAGCTCAACAAAACTATGAGAGCTAAAAAAGGTCGCCAGCAAAACTTGAGAGTGCAATTGCAAAAGCCTAACATCCTATACCGTCATCCATATATACCGGTTTACCTCTATGTACCGGCTTCCCCTAAATATATTAGTTTCTCTAAGTATAACGGCTTAACAAAATATACCGGCTTACTTTTTAAAATTATCATCCTTCGCCACTGCTATCTGGTATATTATTTTGCTGCTTCGCGCTTTTCCCCCATAGCACGGTAGTTAGAGAGCTATGGGACACGGCCTCTACTCACTTCGCTCGCGAACTAGCTTGCAACATTAAAAAAAAATAAAAACATCTGACGCAGCGTCTAAGAAAATTTCTTATTATATATATGAAAATATGTTCCCTTTAATTTCATTCGAATCTGTAAACATCACCTGCACCAAAAAACAAAACTGCGCCACAACGGCCTTAAATATGTATTTACTTCTTTACAACAAGCGACGCACATCAAAGGCACAAGAAATGCAAGTTCATCGTCAAATATATTGGGAAGATATTAAAAAAACAGTATTGGTTATGAGAGCTTTATGTTTATTAAAGTGTATCTTGATAAGGGTTGCCTTAATACACTATTGTAGTGTCAGGTAGCTCCTTTATGAAATTTTGAATGGAATTTTTGATACTAAAATTTAATATTAGGTCCTAAAGTATTATTTAGGCCTATTGTAACGCAGAAACACAAGCGTGTGACTGTAATCGTGACAGGTTGTGGGTTCGATTCCCACTACAAGACATGAAAATCTTTTTTTTTGGCTTCACGCTGTATTCATATAGCATATAGCAGGGTAGGTAGAGGGAACCTGAGAACTTGGTGTTAAGACACTCCGTTCCCCACTTTCCGTCGAATTGAGGCATTGCGTGCTGAGTGGCGGAATTCAACGCTGCGCTTTAACTTATTACCAAACCCAGGAAATAAAAAATTGAATTTCCTGAAGTGGGAACCGAACCTACAACCTGTCTCTCTACAACTGTACCTCTGCACCACGAAAGGCGTTAAAATGAAAAAGTTTATTTAGTATATTCATTATTTAGTATTTTCATTTCTTCGCACTGATAACAAGGCTAAGTGTGACACCGGCGGAAAGTAGGAATAGAATTGTTGAAAGAGAACGGAAACACTAAGATCTCTGGTTCCCTCACCCTGCTGTATGCGGGATACAGGTTGAAGCTAAAAAATTCTCATAGTGCGCTATATTTTCCAAGGAACCTTCACTCAAAAACTACTGAACAGATCTAGATGAAACTTCACTTTTATATAGTTTTTATATCAGAATAACATACAGACTACCTTTTTTAATAATTTGGCTATATTATAACTATAGACATTTAATATTTTAAACGTTAATTGCCTCCTTAACGCAAAACAAAGAGACAATGAGTTCTCATCGCTCGCATATCAAAAGTATCTATTTGTGTATTTCTTGACAGAGTTCCGTAAATACGAACTTACTTTGCACAAGAGACGTTTTAATCTAAAAGTTCAGTTTTATTACGACGATAATACAACGCGTAATTTAAACTTGCTGTGAAGACAAACAATATTTTTTTCTTTTTACGAATATGGCACAGAATTTAGTGTTAAGACACTCTATGTATCACATAGATATATACATACATTTTTTTTTAATGGATAACGGATGGCAATAGAGCAGAAGGACCACCTGATAGCAAGTGGCTACCTTCGCCCATAGACATCTACAACACCAGAGGTGTTGTAAATGCGTTGCCTACCTAGACGATAGAGATGGAAGGGGGAGGACAATATAGTAGTTCGCTATCGGAACCACCACATTTTGGGGAAAGGATGGGGTGGGACAGAGGAAAACCTGGCTTACATGCTATCGAACCGGAACACAACATTAGATATTTGGCGGGTCGTCTTTGACATGATAGTGGTGGCGAGCCAGACGAAGGACGAACCTCCTACCACCAAACTACTGGGATACCCGCCTTTTACGGGACGCTACCCAGCGGCGGAGGGGAATTGTATTCTAACCCCGTCCCGTCACAGGGAAATACATAAACATACATACATAAATAGCTTCACGTTGTATCCCGCATATAGCAGGGTAGGCAGAGGGAACATAGTGTTAAGTCACTCCGTTCACCACTTGATCACATTCTGCTCATTTAAAATATCTTCACCCGACTGTCAGAGAAGGGTTATGTTTTTCACGAGTATCATGTATGTTTGTAATATTCTTTATTACCTCATATCTTCCAAGCCCCTGGACGGATTTACATAATTAAGGTGACGTTAGATAGGTATTGATACTTCAAATGTTCTTAGATATGTGACGTCACTCTTTATTCAATATGGCGTCCTCTAGAGGCAATTACGTCATGAATAAAAACAAAAAGAATCGTTGATGGGTACCGTGTGGGGTGTCAAATGAAAGGACTTAATTAGCACATTTCATATATATAACACATAACTAGCTTTTATAGCTTACTGTATTTGTATTTGCTTCCTAAATATGATGAATTGGTTCAGTCGGGTTTTTTGTTCTTTTACTCGTATATGTGTTATTTAAATATATTACGTATTGCGTGGCGGATTTCAACACCTATTTTTCTTTTTTGGTTTTTTTTTAGTAGACTACTTTGAATTGGGAATCGAACCCATAACTATCTCGTTTAAAATCATAAACTTTCTATGTATCTTTTTAACTTACTTCAAAAAAGCAGGAGGTAGTCAATTCGACTGTACATTTTTATTACCGCTTACTTTTTTCCTGGGTAAACTAATTTTGATGATTTTTTTATATGATAGCTAGTGCTTATGATGTGGTTTTGTTTAGGTTTATCTAACGTGTAGTTTTTGAGTTATTCGTAATTATTTTACTTTTCAGTGCATTTTATTTGATGTCTATTTTTTTATGTTAATCTTAATTATCTATTAACTTCGGTAGCGAAAGTCAATGCCGTGCCTATGTAAACTAGATCATTTCCAACATGGGATTTGAACTTACGACCATTGTAGATTGTCTAATAAGACACTTCACAATATTTTTTCCATAGAAGACAAACAATCCGAACATTAGTAGTCAAATATAAAATCACTTAAAGTAACAAGCTGTAATTAACAGGATTCAACACTATAATAGTAAGGTATAAAGTTTTACAAAGTTACCTCAACCGGAGTACGACTTAAGGATATCCCATACATAAAAATAAACTTGCCGTAGCTTTCGGAAGCTTCTTTTGTGACTGTTGAAAGACTGGAGATGTGATTTGAAAATATGCCATAGTAGTACGGAAGGGTACGGGTATATATATAGGGTACGGAAATATTAAAAAGAGGACGGAGTGTCTTAACACTAGGTTCTCTGGTTCAAAAGACATAGCTTGGCATTGAGTTCCGACATTTCAATACGTAACGTCGTGAATTTAGGCGATGTGTTGATACTCTCTATAGAAAAACTGATAAAAATTATACTTATTTACTGTTAATATTGTTATAGTAAAGACTTGTTCTTGTTATCCTCATATGTAACAGAAATATGAAACCACATCCAGGTAACACTCAACGTTACTCCAGTTTAGCTAAAAATAACCGACAGCACGTTTTACTTTGCGTTGTTTTCTCACAAACTGAAAACGGAAACGAAATTAAAAAAAAAGGCTTTTAAAATTCAAAATTTATTTAGTCATTGCAGTAGTGTCGGGCCGAGAGTTAGCCAACTCGATACACGATCAATTCTAGGTTCCATTCGAATTACTCCTTTGATTCCATTTTGCGCTCACAGGCTTAACTGTTACGTTTTCGGTTTTTAATTAATAATAGAAGCGGCCTGCGGACAGCGTTTGTTAGTTACAGTGTTCAGCAAAAAGTTTCCATTTGAGCGAGTGTCGCTTAAATAAAAGTAATTCAATTTTATGGCGTCGAACTTCGACTGGACAATTGGAATGATGGCTGCCAAATTGGTTAATGGTGTTAACTTAATTGGCCTGTATGTATTCATGGTAACTCTATTATGCACTCTGTTTAATTGGGAATAGCTGATGCGAGGTTAAGTTACGTACCAAAATCGCTGTAAGCATATTTCCAATCAAGCTACAAAGGTTTCGAGAAATACATCCTCTTCTCGGCTTAATAAAATGCGTTGGTAAATTCTGTTGGAACTGAAAGACCTTAGTATGTGCTTGATGAAAATGAACCAAATAGGACTTTATGTCTGTTAACAAGAAAGCCTAATTTCATTTATACGTGGTTCTCGTTAGGCTCTTTGATCGATATTAAGAAAACAGGTTCGTACCGTCTAGTGGGGAACAGTGGCGTATAAATAACGTTGCACAATATACTTGAGTTAAATCAAGGAGTATTGTTGGCCCCTCCACGTTGGTTGTATGGTGTACGACCGCTGATTTTTTATTTGATATCTCAATAAGCCGTGTTTGGTCCTGAACGAGTTTTATCTTATTTTTATTTTTATTCCTGGCTGTTCTTCTGATCGTTTTGATTTATAATTTTATTTGCTTTAGGGTGGGTTAGTTAGGATAGTTTATTATTCTGTTGGTGTGTGGGTATTGATTTTGTATGTTCGTGATTGATTAATGATTCATGTTATAATATTGTTATGAAAAATTAAGGTTCTTACTACTATAATATTAGCATTATGACCTAGCGATGCGTTTGAAGTCCAGTATATTCTGCGTTAATTATTGCTTCATATGCATACAACTATAAATATATATTAACATAATATTTGGTTATTACCCATACCCATTTCTTTTTATCTAAAACTAATCAATCAAACAAAATTTTTGTGATCAAAAATATAGCCTTTAGCAATATTATTTTAAAAATCAACAAAATTTAATTCTGGTAAATATTTTTTAATTAAAATATATATTTTTAATATAAAATAAATTTTAAAAAATTGGCGAATACATACTCGTATGTATAAATAAGCTTCATGTCCTTACAGAGAAATACAACTGTTAAGACACTACGTTCGCTTATCGCCGAGTTCAAAACATTGTGTGTTAGTGGCGGAAAAAAAATATAATTCTCCCAATCAGAATCGAAGTTCACAACCAGTTTTACAATCAGACTCAGTCCCACTTCGCCACAATGGTTTTGAATCTTTTTTTATAGCTTCACGTTGTATCCCGCACATAGCAGGGTAGGCAGAGGAAACCAGAGAACCTAATGTTAAGACACTCCGTTCTTTTTTAACCTTTCCGTTTCCCACTTCCCGCCGAATTGAGGTATTGCGTGTTGAGTGGCGGAACTCAATGCGCTTTGCCTTGTCACCAGAGCCGGGAAATGAATATACTAAACGTTATATGAATATTTTCATTTCCTGGAGTGGGAATCGAACCCACAACCTGTCGCGTTTACAGTCACACGCTTGTGCCTCTGCGCCACGACAGGCGTTAAATCCTCATGATAAATTACCGTGATTCACTTTTAACACCTTTATTTGAAACAAAAAAATTTGTAAATCCAACGTACAGTAAAATGTTATTTAATTTTTCATCCGGATTTTAAAGGGTTAGGCAAATTTGTATAATTCTGACAGATAAAGGTTCATATTGTTTTATGTTTAACCAAATGGGTATTGGTTTAGTAAAAAGGTAATAATTAATGCATACACAGCTTCACGCTGTATCCCGCATGTAGCAGGATAGGCAGAGGGAACCTAGTATTAAGACACTCCGTTCCCCACTTTCCGCCGAATTTAGGCATTGCGTGATTAGTGACGGAACTCAACGCTGCGCCGTTTGGCGCAAACCAGACCCAGTAAATGAAAAATTCCGACTTACACTCATGGGTGAGAATCGAACCCATAACCTGCCGCGTTTACAGTCGCACGCTTGTGCCTTTGCGCCACGACAGGTGTTTAATTTAGTTTAATTAGTTTATATATAGATTTATAAATCCCGGAAGAGTAAAGTTAGCAATTTGTATTAAGTAATAAATATATATATATATATATATATATATATATATATATATATATATATATTTCTTTTTTTTTTTTTTTTTTTTGACACTCCCACGGTCTACCACCTGATGCCCCGCGATTTGATACGGGCGACACAACTGTTTGTCATATTTAGTTGTGTAAATTTAATACAGTTATATTTTTTGTATCAAATTATATAATTTTACTTATTAGATATATTACTAAATAATAAATATAATATATATACCTCAATTCGGCGGAAAGTTGGGAACGAAGTGTCTGTGTCTGTCTGTGAAAGAACACTAGGTTCTTAGGTTCCCTCTGCACTGACTTTTGTTTGTTTTACAGACTTATGAGGCCTGTCGAGGCGCAGAGGCATAAGCGTTTGACTGTAAACGCGATAGGTTGTGGGTTCGATTCCCATTATAATAATATTTAGTATTTCATTTATTTCTATATTTAACAAAGAACACCAACCGTCGAGACACTCCCTCCTCTCTCCGCACGACTTCTTCACACCAGATTCAAATCTCATTAAAGAAACCTAAAAAGCTTAAATTCTTAACTTTAAGAGTTCCCTATTAACTTCCTCTATGCAACTTGCTGTTGTAACTTTTAATTGAATTAAATGTAGTATCTAATGATACCGCACTACTGAGTGATAGGTGAATGGGAAGCTTTCTTGTAACCAGTCTCTTAGAAACATGGGCGGTGCAAATTGGTTTATTGTAAGTATTTATATATAAAGTATTTAATTTTATAGTAATAATTCAACTGTCGCGGCGCAGAGGCACAGGCGTGCGACTGTAAACGCGACAGGTTGTGGGTTCGATTACCACTCCAGGAAATGGAATTTTTCATTTCCTGGGATTGGTAACAAGGCAAAGCGCGTCGTTGAGTTCCGCCACTCAGCACGCAATGCCTCAATTCGGCGGAAAGTGAGGAACGGAGTGTCTTAACACTAGGTTCCATCTGCCTACCCTGCTATATGCTGGATACAGCGTGAAGCTACGTACGTATGTATATATACGCTACGTTTATAATCGTTTCCTCCTATTTATTCACATTTTCAACGTCCACCAATTTTAAACGTACGAGTTAACAAAAAATACATTTCTAAGCTAGAAAAAAATCCTAAAAATGTATCACGTTTGGAAAAATTCTAAAATCGATTCTTACTTGGTTGGATATTAAATTCCTCCTAGCGTCATATCTGTAGCGTCGTGAGGCATCGCAGATTTCATATTGCTCACCGGTTGAACAAAATTTCCTAAACGAAAGCATTTTGGAGGACAATTTATAAAAGCTTGGTCATTTTTAATACTATGAAAGCTACTCCTAGTCTTGTATGTATGTGATTTATGGTTAAACATCACTTCGATACTTATAGGATCTTAAATGGTTGAAAAGTTCGTTTATTGTATATTTATTTTAACTACCAATTTATCTGTTATAGATAGGATAGTTCACTAGGATTTAGGTTATAGATAAATCTATAGAGCAGCAAAGGCCTTTCATACATTGCGTGTTGAGTGGCAGAACTCAACACCGCGCGTGGTCGTTCCAGATCGAGACATACACTCGGGGGTAGGATTATATTAAATTCTTTTTTCATTCCTCCGCTTTAGTAAGGCAAAGGGCGGCGTTGAGTCACTCAACACACAATGACTCGAATTCAAATGGAAAATATATAACAGAGTATCTTGACAGGTACGCTCTAACTGCCCGTATTGCCGTCCCGAAAACTTTCCGTTTTCAGCTTGCGTGCGTGAAGCGTGAAGCTGAAAAAAAAAACTTTTAATTTCCTTGGTCTGTGGGCATTGTGTGGTTCAATTTCTTTCACCTTCATCATCACATACCACAAGCAATATCTCTAAAATGATCAAATATAAAGCAGAGTGACCTACCACTTGCTACCTTAAACATTAAAAAAAACCAAACCACATATTAACAATAAGAAAGACATAAAAACGAGAATGTGGGTCGTCGAATCGTACATTAGTCGCCGAAACCGTTAACAACTGATGTATATCACAAACTTTTTCACAATTCCTGCCTTTTTTCATTTCTCTTTTGAGCGCCGTGACAGGCTGCTAATGGAACTCGCTGAAGTGATTCGCTTTCTTCGACGATACGAAAAATGAAATAGCTTCGGATAGCGTTGTTGTTCTTTTGTTGTGTGTACTTACGTTTGTTACAATTCTCAGCGCTTAATCGAGAGCAACTTGACGTGTTTTGAACGATTTTCGACTTTAATTTTTGGGAATAAAGATAGTTTTTCAATGGTTTTTCAGTTTTGAGATAAGTCAATGCAATGAAATGTTAGTTTTAGTTGTTGTTAGGATAATTTAGATCGATTAAACGATGGTTTCAGTTTAAATGTTATGGTTTGAGATTAGTATATGTGAAGAAAAGATATTAGTGCAGTTATTATGAAGACAAAGTGCAGTGTTAAGTTCCGTCACACAATTTCTTGATTTCCTGCGGAAAGTAGAGAACAGAGTGAATTGATAATAGCTTTCTCCTGACTACCTTGTTATGCGAGAAAAGGCCTGTCGTGGCACAGAGGCACAAGTGTGCTACAGTAAACGCGACAGGTTGTGGGATCGGTTCCCACTCCAGGAAATGTAAGTTTAATATTTTCATTTCCTGGGTCTTGGAACAAGGCAAAGCGCGGCGTTGAGTTCCGTCACTCAGGGTGTCTAGACACTAGGTTCTCAGGTTCCCTTTGCTTACCCTGCTAGATACAGATTTAATGAAGAATGACGTCACATATTTAACAACACTTGGAGTATGAATACCTATCTAATGTCACCTTAATTATATAATTCGGTCCAGGGGTTTGGAAGATATGAGGTAATAAAGGATATTACAAACATACATGATACGCGCGAAAAACAATACTCCTCTGACAATCGGGTAAAAAGAGTTTATCAATTCAAACACAATATTAAAAGTTTAAATATAAAAATATAGGTCACTCGTATAAGTCTAGAACAAACATTAACAGCTATAAAAAGTTGTTTGCTAAACTCCGAGCTTTGTGACTACAAAGTGAGTAACACCAACTTTCATAACCCGCTACCACTTCAAACGAATGTGGAAGAAATTAAGTTTCCATCGCAGCTTTTTTTAATTGATTTCTTATTATTTGTATGAATAAATGAATGGTCAGTCGTGGTGGTGAGGCACTAGTGTGTGACTGTAAACGCGACAGGTTGTAGGTTCGATTCCCAATCCAAGGAAAGAAAAATAATATTTACCATTTTCATTTCTCCGCTCTGGTAACAATGCAAAGCGCGGCGTTGACTTCCGCCACTCATTACGCAATGCCTCAATTCGGTGGAAAGTGGGGAACGGAAGTGTTAAAAAAGAAAGGAGTATCTTAACATTAGGTTCCCAGGTTCCCTCTGCCTACGCTGCTATGTGCGGTATACAACATGAAGCTAAAAAAACCATATATAAGCACAAAATGCACATACCCCAAGAAGCTTTATACGTAAGTTTTTAAATATTTCCCCGCCCTTGATTTATTGTTCGCTTATAAAAGCCTCCCGCAGGGCGTTTCGGAGCTTTCGGAAGCTTTTCCTTTAATAAAAATCGTGTCTTCAGCGTGCTGTGGAATTTTAATTTTTCATACAATTTTCTTAGAATGGTCACCAAAAAATTGATGGTCTAATATGTTCGTGTATGACACATTGTTATGAGTTTTTTATCGGTTTGAAAAAAATTCTATTTCTTTCAGTCTAAATTATACTTTTCTATGTGTTGCATATTTTTCTGGATCGAATAAATTTTGATGATACTTTTTTATATATTAGCTAGTTCTGATGTATTCCTTTTTAAATTTAGTAAAGATCTGTTTCAGTTCATTCAGTTTTTGAGTTATTCGTAATAATATTACTTTTTGTGCATTTTTTTGTAGAAAATCTTAATTATGTGAATCTGTTTGAAATATGAAGAAAATTATGAAGATAATCTGATGATATCACGCCATAGTTCAGTGAGACCCAGCATCGGCTTTTAAACGAAATTAGTTGACGATTTGACTCCCATTCAGAAGAGGCCAGTTATATTTTCATTTTTTTTTGCATAGTTTTTAACGCTCTTCTGTTGGATCAGGTGGGAGGTTCGTCCTCAAGGCTGGCTCGCGACCACTATCATGTCAAAGACGAACCGCCAAATATCTTATGATGTGTTCCGGTTCGATGGCATGTAAGCCAGGTTTTCCCATTCCCACCCATCCTTTCCCCCAAAATGTGAGGTGGTTCCGGGAACGGAATACTACATTGTCCTCCCTCTTCCATCTGTATCCTCTAGGTTGTAGCTTGCATCTCACAACATCTCTGGTGTTGTAGATGTTCATGAACCACTTACCATCAGGTGGTCCTTCTGCCTCGTTGCCATCCGTTATCCATAAAAAAAAAAATCTGGCTTTTGAACGAGAACAGTTGACGATTTGACTCCCATTCAGGAGAATGATTATATTTTCATTTTTTTGCATCGTTTTAACATTAGAATTTAACGCAGCGTTAAATTCCACTCAATACGTAACGCATTAATTTCAGTTGAAAAGCGTAGAACGAGAGTCTTGACACTAGATATCTTCTTACTACTGCCGCAGTGGCGAGGCGTCCACATAACACATTGTTTCCACCGGCTTGTTTAACTTTTTAAGTGAGATGACAACTAAAATTTTTACCCCTTGCCGCAACTACCTTGCTATACGGGAAAACAACTTGGGTAATTTGTTACTTACCCCAAATAATTTACGGAACTATACGTATTTGTCACACTTTAGATTTTTGGATGGCGGATGGCATGGCTGGCTTTGAGAAGAACTTCACCTGTGTAGTATTTGCTAGCCATCTACAACACCAGAGATGTGCCGTTATGGCTGAAAGATACAGTGGAAGAAGTTTTATTTAATATTGGTATTCCGTTCTCGAGATTCCACCACATTTGAAGGAGAAAGATGGTGAGATAAGAAGAAAACCTGGCATGCTGCTCAGGTTCAGGTATCGCCGATGTTGGCAGTTCATCTGTTTTCAAATGGTCTCGCGAGCCCGGGACAAACTACTCTACCACCGCCTAATTCAAACAAACAAAACAAACACAAAATTCTCCATTCTAATACAATATTAATGAAGGTTTAACTCCTACCAAATATACACACAACACTTTACAAAATGGCTTACAGAAAGTGATCATTTACAACTCAAACAAAATTAGCTGTACTTTTTTTCTTCACTGAATGACTAACTAATAATAGCTACGCTAAGTACCTACTTGTGATTAATTATGGAACGTAAATCTAACAAAGGTATAGCTCGAACGACAGTTTATTGTGACTCTTTATTTGCCACCCACTAAAGAGATCTTATAATAGAAATGTATTGAAATTAAAGTTGTAATTTTATAGTAAATTGTACGTGGGCGATGAAGGATATATATCTTGAAGGTATGTTGGTGTAGTTGTATGTGATAGTGTGTATGGCTTGAAGTTCGAATCACTGTTACAGAGGATTGACTCATATTAGCTATCTTATATAATTAGGATTTTAACTAAAAGAAAATCTACATCTATATCACGACGCCTGTCGTGGCGCAGAAAACACAAGCGTGCGACTGTAAGCGCGACAGGTTATTGGAGTTCAGTCCCACTCCAGGAAATGTAAAATTTAGTATTTTCATTTCTTGGGTTTTAGTAACAAAGCAAAGCGCGGCGTTGAGTTCCGCCACTCAGCACGCAATGCCTCAATTCAGCGGAAAGTGGGGAACGGAATTGTTGAAAGAGAATGGAGTGTGCTTGCACCACTAGGTTCTCTGGTTCCCTCTGCCTACCCTGCTACATGCGGGTTACAGCGTGAAGTTAAAAAAAAAAAAAAAAAACTAATTTCAATAATATGCACTGTAAAATAAGATTGTAAGGAATAACTCAAAAAGTATTCATCAGATGCTAAGTTTCAATGGGATTACATTAGAAGCCAAAAAAGGAGTTTTGCAATTTTAATATTGACTGTATTTTTTTATGTGTGTTACTGCTTAACTTTTTATCCTTACACAGCTATGTATGATTACATACATACATAGCTTCACGCAGTATCCCGCGTATGGCAGGGTAGGCAGAGGGAACCTAGTGCTAAGACACTCCGTTCCCCACTTTCCGCCGAATTGAGGCGTTGCGTGCTGAGTGTCCGGAACTCAACGCCGTTAACTTTTTATAGGATAAACCAATTTTGATGATTTTTCTTTTACGTGATAACTACACTAGTAGTACTTTTGATATAGTCCCGTTTAAATTAAATTGAGATATAACGAGTAGTTTTTGAGTTATTCGTAATAATTTTACTTGTAGTGCATTTTGTTTGAAATTAGATTTCAAATTTTTGTTAAAATCTTATTTAAAATAAACCATACATTTATACATGCCAAAACAAAAACCAGTCTAATAAACGATAGAATCAATACACTAAATCATTGTCCTCACATAATTTATCAAAACGATTCAAACATAAATCTCTCTCTCTTTGAAGCTAAAAATGTACTAAATAGTGATGTACCTTCCAGTTAATTATATAGAGATGTGCGCGTCTGAGCCGGCGGCAACGAGTCGAGTGATGTCCCATGAGAAATGTTGTTAACGTTCCCCTATTGATATGCTACGGTTATTATTCTTAGCATTTTGCACCTATGGTGTGGTGGTTTATATAGAATTTTGTTTAGTAGGTCGTAGGTTCGATTTTTTTAGCTTCACGTTTTTTTCGGGGTAGTTGGAAAGATTATCGTGGAGTAGGACACAATTTGACTGTAAATTTGAGGGATTGTAGATTTGATTCCCAGTTGAGGAATGTTTTCATTTCTATATATTTCGTTCTGGTAGGTATGGTGCGGCGCAGGTAGAAAATGGACAAAATTTTTTTGGTAGGTGGTTCAAAAAATAACTTAAACATTTACCGTTCTTACAAAACTAGCTGTCTCACTGAACTTTGTACTGCTATATTTTTCTAGTTACGGACTTAGGATTAATATTCTACATATAGTCATGATTAAATTATCAAAAGGGAAAAGTTCTAATTAAACATTAACAAAAGAGTTATTATGTTCATTAAAATAGTTTCTTTTTTTATACATTTGGTTTAAAGAACTTTATTGTCATTTCGGTGAATCATTTACACGAGACATCAAATAAACACATTACATAATACAAACAATTAGACAGTGAAACAAGAGCGACTAACAAAACAGTTAACATAATCAATCTCAGAAGTGCAGATCCACATATCTAGAATATTACCTGTACGCTGTATCCCGCATATAGCAGGGTAGGCAGAGGGAACCTGAGAACCTAGTGTTATGACACTCCGTTAATCCGAACATTACATGAATTTCGAATTTAGTAAAGTCGTACAGAAGTTATGAGCGTACATATACATACATGAAAAAAATATCAGTTTCTTTGCTTCACACTGTAACCCGCACATACCAAAGTAGGCACAGGGAACCAGAAAACCTAGCGTTAAGACACTCCGTTCTCTATAGTGTCCCCGTTGACGGGTTAACAACGCGATGTCTTTAGCAATGTATGTATATGTCACTTTATATAAACATGCATGTCAAACCATGGTAGTGTGTGTAACATTTAATTTATTAATTTAATACAATTTTTATGAATTATTTATGAAAAAAGATATATTAGCATTCTGCACTCCTTCTCTATATAAACTATAAGTGTGCCAAATTTCATGCTCCTCTATCCGCGTAATTTTCGCGAACAAAGGTACAAAGTTTTTGCTTCAAGTATTTATATATAAATAGATAACAGAAGAATATGTTATTTACTGTTATAAATCAACGTGTTATATTTAAGTATTTTGCTATAACTTCTTATATTTCTTAGCGTGAGCCGCAGGCGACGACTTCGGTAATGTCCCAAGAGGGCCATAGTACATTTTTGTTCCATAAAACATGTGCTTATTGTTGATACGATAAAGCTGGCTATAGAAATTTTGTATTATAGTTAAAATTTTAACAAAAAAGAAACAAAATTTATATAAGTTCGTTCGTTTTTAATTCGTAATAATTTAACTTTTTATTGTATATAAAAAGTTAAATTATTACGAATAACTCAAAAACTACTTGCTACCTAACTAAATAACGCCTGTCGTAGCGCAGAGGCACAAGCACGCGACCAAAAATGCGACAGGTTGTGGGTTCGATTCCAGGAAATAGAATGTTTCATTTCCTGGGTTTGGTAACAAGGCAAAGCGCGGCGTTGAGTTCCGCCACTCAGCACGCAATGCCTCAATTCTGCGGAACGTGGGGAACGGAGTGTCTTAACACTAGGTTCCCTCTGCCTACCTTGCTACATGCGCAATACAGCGTGAACCTATGTATGTATATATGTACCTAACTAAATTTAAGTGGAACCATATTAGAAGTATTAGCTATTATATTGAAAAATAATCATCAAAATTGGTTCACCCAGTTCAAAAGATATGTGGATACACAGATAAAGTACAAAAAATACAGTCGTATGAAAATCTCTTCCTGTTTTATGTATTATAAATATTGTTATTTTCAACGAGAACAAAATATTCAAAGGTAGCAGATTACAATCGGCAATACCGAATATTTTTTGTTGTTCTTCTTCTTCACCTTCACGCTTTGTCCCACATAGCAGGGTAGACAGAGACACCTAGTGTCAAATCACTTCGTTAGGCGCTTTCCCCATGAATTATGGACATTGCGTGTTAGATGGCGGAGCTCAACGCCGCATGTTTAAGCATAAGCATTCCCCCGACAGGCAATCGAACCCACAGCCCATCGCATTTACAGTCAGGTGCCCACTGCACCACGATGGCTGACATTTTTTAGTCTGTATAAGCAAAGTCACGGGCAATAACATGTTTCATATGTATAATATGTTATGGTAAAATATATCTTTAAAATATATATTCACTAAGGAACCATATCAAAGGTGAGGGATACAGACGTCATGTATCAGTTTAAAGCGTGTGACATAGAGTAGATTAGGCGTTTATAGTGTAGGAGTCGAATTGAGATAACTTAAAAATTCAAATTTTATATTCAATATTTGTTTAAATTATAATATAGAAAGCAATATCTATAAATACCTGTATCCCCGTTGTGCCCTAACAACGCGTTGCTAGGCAAATTATGAATTATAAATTAAAATATATTTTTTAGGCATTATTTTTGAAAGATATTATTATTTTGCACTCTTTAGTTATATATTTTTTTCGAAGAGAACGGAGTGTCTTAACACTAGGTTCTCAGGTTCCCTCTGCCTACCCTGCTATATGCAGGATACAGCGTGAAGTTTTAGTAATATGAACTATAAGTGTGCCAAGTTTCATACTCCTCCGCATAATGTTCGTAAAAAAGGCTGATTCACATATTAATATATAGTTAAAAGTCTCGTTACTAAGTAACTGACAGACAGCGCACGGCCTTAACAACCGGCCGTAGAAAGTTAATACTAGGCAATAGGCATGTAGGTTCCTTGAGAAGATTAGGAAAGAACTAACGAAGGTATTTTAAAAGGAATTTTAAAGACAGAGGGAAAAAGACTAGAATTTTGGGCTTCATATTGTACACAAACGAATCATTTCATTGTACGATACGATGAATTTTGATTTCAAAAGTCAAAATTTATATACATACATAAGAATATCAAATGGATATTTTGTACTTTGGTGGAATATTCAAAAAAATACGATTATTTTTAATTTCATTATACATATCATTCTACGTATACAGCTTCACGTTGTATCCCGCATATAGCAGAGCAGGCAGAGGGAACCTAATGTTAAGACACTCCGTTCCCCACTTTCTGCCGAATTGAGGCATTGCGTGGTAAGTGGCGGAATTCAACGTCGCGCTTTGCCTTGTCATCAAACCCAGGAAATGGAATTTTTTATTTCCTGGGCTTGGAGTAAGAATCAAACCCACAACCTCTTGCGTTTACAGTCGCATGCTTGTACCTCTACGCCACAACAGGCATATTATTCTAGCTGCGTAATATTCCATAAATATACAACTTGTTATTGTTATGGCTTATAATATTAATATACTAAATGTAAAAACATCTAGTAAAAAAAATATTACATTAAAAAAGAAAATTATCAAGTTATTTTATAAACTCTTTTAATTCGCTTACTCCTACACTATCTTATCAACTGAGCCTCAGGCAAATCCTGGCGGATAAGCCCATGGGCTTTATGTTTAGTGTATATTATATAAAATAACTTGTATATTTATGTCAATACTAGCTGTTTCTTGTGGATTCGCTCGCGTGTTCTATAGCAGTCCATACTACATACTATAGTGATATAGTGCGTATATGCGTTAATTTGAATGCTTTGAAGTATTTAGATTTTCTCATTTTTTGAAAACAATTTGCCTGGTTAGGTTAAAAGTGGAATAGAGTGGAATAGAGTGAAAATAAGTGTTGTATCACTAAACACTCTACAATGATCTCTATACTATGCACACTATACTCGTATGTCCACAATATACTACACTCATCACATCAAATATTTGTAATAATGAATGGATGCGTTTAACTGTTAACAAAAGCGTACAGCTAGTACGGTACAAGTAAAGCTACTTGTAGGTTCGATTCCTTCTCTGGGGAATAATTAGATTTTCATTATTTCTATTCTCTAGCAAGACGTAACGCGGCTTTCAGTCCCGTCAGTCAACATACAATGTCTCAATTTCGACCGGAAAGTACATACATACATAGATAGCTACGCATATAGCAGGGTAGGCAGCGGGAACCTAGTGTTAAGACACTCCGTTCCCCACTTTCCGCCGAATTGAGGCATTGCGTGCTGAGTGGCTGAACTTTGCCTTGTCACCAAACCCATGAAATGAATGATTCCATTTCCTGGAGTGAGAATCGAACCCACAACCTGTCACGTTTACAATCGCACATTTGTGCTTCTCCGCCAAGACAGGTGTATATAAAAAAAGCTATAAAAATAGGCAATAATATCTTTTATTTGCTATTAAACCAAAGTATGACCGTATTGCCAAGTTTAAATCTTACCCGAAAATAGTAGAAATATTCAAAGGTATATTATAGCCCTGACAAGTGACGGATTAAGGCGACGTCGCCCGAGGCCCTAACGCTAGCATTACATATTCTGAAGGCGCCCCGCATATTTTATATAGTGTTCTATGCCCTTTAAAAGGAGCATTATATGATTTTTTTCGGACTTTCGCTTTGTGCTTTATAAGTTTTTATACACCTTTTATCATATTTTTTTATCTTCAGGTTTATCTTTTATTATGCGGGTATAAAAATAATAAAATATTGGTCCATTTTTCCCTTTTTCCCCCATTTTAGAGTTAGTATGGAATGGATTAATGTGAAAGTGTGCGGAACTTAACGCCACTCCCTATCTAACTAATGTGTAGTCTTCTTAATGGCTAAGGAATTCAAAATTATTATATATTAATACTACTCTGTTTCTTTTGAATCAATAAATATAATATGTAATATCTTTTTTATTTTTTTTATTTAAAATTTACACACGCGACAGCGCGGCATTTTTTATCTCCGACCTAAAGCAGAGAACAAAGTGTTTTGACACTGAGTTCTCTCTTTCTACTATGCGGAATAAACCGCGATCCTAATCCTAATTAATATAATAATATTTTTTTTTAGCTTCACACATAGCAGGGTAGGCAGAGGGAACCAGAGAACCTAATGTTAAGACACTCCGTTCTCTTTTAACATTTCTTTTTCTATATAAATAATAACCCAAAATTCCATATTGCACAAAGATTTCAACCCATTGTTACAGATAACAGATAACGTCAAAACACGTGCCTAGCTTGTCATAAAAAGTTACAACAGATTAAGAGCATCACGTCGCACATAAATCACTGTGACCCCCCGCGAATTATTTTAATACGATAATAAGTGAGATTAGATTAGATTTTTAAATAGATTAAATGAAAATTGCTATATTACTCAATATTTGTAGATAGTACTCAGGGGATTGATACATACTCGTACATAGCTTCACGCTGTATCCCGCATATAGCAGGGTAGGCAGAGGGCCTAGTGTTAAGACACTCCGTTCCCCATTTTCCACCGAATTGAGGCATTGCGTCCTGAGTGGCGTAACTCACCGCCGCGCTTTGCCTTGTTACCAAACTCAGGAAATGAAAAATTACATTTCCTGGAGTGGGAATTGAACCCATGACCTGTCGCGTTTACAGTAGCACGCTTGTGCCTCTGCGCAACGACAGGCATACATATTTTGATAAATGTAATTTTTATTGATTATATTGATACAAAACTCATATATCGTTTTGGATTGATGATAAATTAACAGGGGGTCCTTATCACAAAAAGTTATTTTTGGAGCTCACAATAAAGTCGTATCGAGTTATAAATTATAGCCTAGCAACCGTTAAAAATTATTTAAACACCATAATGATTCACTAGAAAAGTGGGTGGTAGACTTAAGATTTACAATTTAAAAAATAATAACTTGTAGTAAATAAACCTTTGGGAATAGAAGAACCCATCAAACAGCAAATTTGTTCTCAATTCAACTATATTTTTACTGAGTGAACTAAATTTGATATTTCTTCTTTTATATAATAGCTAGTGCTTTTGATGTGGTCCCATTTAAATGTAGATAAGATCTGACAAGTCATTTCAGAATTATTCATAGTGATTCTGAAACCACCTTGTAATTATTCCGTAATTCATAATCTTAATTTTTGGTACCTTTTATTTTACGTCGTTTTTTTTTATCTTTACTATATAAAGGATTATTTCAAACGCTAAAGAAAGAATATTTAGAAATGTGATAACGTCCCTATTCCATTCTTAGGAATAATCTTTGAGTAGAATAAATTTGTTAAAATCACGCTACACTGATTGTAACAACAAGAATAACTTAAAAAAAACCATTTTATACTCTTAATGAGGACGGAGTCTTAACACTATGGTATATATAGGTTCCCTCTTTCTGGTGCACCCCAGTATCAGCTTGAACCATTTGATCGCATACAACGCAGAGCCATTCGAATCGTTGGGGACCCGGTAATCTGTGCAGGGCTTGACACTTTGGCGTTGCGTAGAGACGTGTCCTCGTTGTGCGTTCTCTATCGCATATATCACGGGGAGTGTTCTGGGGAATTGTTTGACCTGATTCCTGCCGCAGGATTTTCAAACCGCACAGTACGCCACAAGCTTAAATACCATCCACACCACCTGGATGCGTGTTACTCCAGTACTGTGCGGTTTCGAAGGAATTTCCTTCCACGTGCCACTGAACTGTGGAATGGCCTACCTGCGGCAGTTTTTCCAGGTCGTTACGAAATGGGTACCTTCAAAAAGCGCGCCTACTCCCACCTCAAAGGCCGGCAACGCACCTGTAGCTCCTCTGGTGTTACACGGGGCCGTGGGCGGCGGGGATCACTTACCATCAGGTGACCCGAACGCTCGTTTGCCTTGTCCTTTCCAAAAAAAAAAAAATCCCTGCAATAGTTAAAAAAAATAAAAACATAAAAATTACACCGTAGCCCGATAAGAACGTATCGGCGGGTCTTACGTACATTGATACAAGTGTAAAAACACAACTTCATTGAGTTGATCAATTTCAAGGTCCCTAACGTTGTATTTTTTTAATTATTCAAAGGATTTATTATTAGTATTTTGTAACTATAACACACAGAAAAATAAAGATGAATTAATTATTATGTTTTTAGATGTCATTAGATGAAATAATTATTAGTTATAAGACGTTTTTGAAATCAGTTAAAAATAATATTGTTTTTGTCTTATGTCTGCACGAACCAGAGGTCGAGGCAGCCAGTATTTTTCACCACCGGACTAGGGATTACGGTTGGGTTAATAAATGCGGAACGGAGCCATTTTGTTTTTTATCAGCATCAGGAATTCGAATTATGACGCCGATTCATCTTCGTCAGTAGCTGATTGCAACGATTGATGGCATTTCTGTGATTTTGATTTTTGTCTTTGATTATCCTACTAATATTATATGTGAATTGACATTGGATAAATGTTTCTAACTCTTTCATATGGAAACTACTGAATGGATTTAGATGAAATTTTTCAGTAATATAGTTTGACATTGGAAACATAGAATATTTTTTCAGTTTTACGCTTTCTCAGACTTACAAAATGTGTATATGTAGATATATACTAGTATATGCATACTAATTGTATACGAATTTAATGCGACAAGTTGTGGGTTCGATTCCCACTCCAGGAAATGTAAAATTTAGTATTTTCATTTCTTGCGTTTGGTAACAAGGCAAAGCACGTCATTGAGTTCCGCCACTCAACACGCAATGCCTCAATTCGGCAGAAAGTGGGGACCGGATTTGTTGAAAGAGAATGGAGTGTCTTAACACTAGGTTCTCTGGGTCCCTCTGCCTACTCCGCTACCAGCGGGATACAGCGTGAAGTTAAAAAAGAAATCTATACTAATATTGTAAAGTTTGATGTACCTGGTTCCTTTGACTTTTGCATTTGAATATCGTACGCAAAAACAACTAATCCCATCTAGATGAAACTTTGTAATCATATGTATATACACAGCACATTACAGTAATACAGCCAAGGACACAATTTATAAAGATTTTTGTAATTTTGTCATAATACTAAAAGAACAAATATATAATTAATAATAAACTAATCTTTATACATCACATTTGTTATTGTACACGAAAATAAAATGTAGTTTTGCGGTTATCGTGGCGTTGTGAAAGCTTCTTATTGTAAGCGAGAAGGTTGGAATTCGATTTCAATTCGAGGGAGTAAATATATTAAATTCATTTCCCCACTCTTGTAACTTAAAATTCAGCATTAATTTGCACCACTTATCGCAATGTTCCAAATTCGCGCAAAAGTGGCAAAGTGAGTGTCTTGAAATATTTTTTTTTAACTTCACGCTGTATCCCGCATATAGCGGGGTAGGCAGAGGGAACCAGAGAACCTAGTGTTAAGACATCCATTCTCTTTCAACATTTCCGCTCCCCACTTTCCGCCAAACTGAGTGGCGGGACTCAACGCCGCGTTTTGCCTTGTTATCAAACCCAAGAAATGAAAATACTAAATTTTACATTTCCTGGAGTGGGAGTCGAACCCACAATTTGACGCGTTTATAGTCGAACTCTTGTGCCTCTGCGTCACGACAGGCGTCTTGAAATTCTACTTATAATAGTTTAAATCGAGCCAGAACCTCATATAATAACACTAAATCTATTAATCCAAGTAATATATTGTTTGAATTTCTTCAAATTGCCATATTGCGTCGGGGAAGAGATCGTTCTCTACGGTATCGTTATATTCACTGTATGTGGGGAAACGTTAACCGCCATCGATATTGATGCTTTACGAATTGTTATAAATAATTAGCTTAACCGATTTCAAAAAAGGAGGAATTTCTTAGTTCGTTTGTTTTTTTCTTTTGGTGTGTTCCGCATAACTTTTTATTGGGTTACTCAATTTTGATTATTTTTTTTTATATGATAACTAGTTCTTCTGATACGGTCTCATTTAAATTTAGTTAAAATCTGACGAGTAGTTTTTAAGTTATGCGTAATAATAGTTTTCTGTTTTTGTTAAAATCTTAACATTGGATCCGTACACGTGTGCTTTCAAACAAAATCCGTCAGTAAGACCTGAGTCAAAATAGCTTTGCAAGACGTTCTTACATTGGTATATACATACGAACGAAAATAATAATTATTAAAATTTTAGAGAAAAAGAGAGACAAAAAAAGTCGAAACAATCTTTTATTATAGATCAGAGCCCCAGTTTCTATATATCATTGATCTAAGTACCATACCAGTATGCGGTATCAGTATAATAAAATATGTAAATGTAAGAAATATAAAAAAAAACAAGCTGTACCACTAATCCTGCAAAGAGAACCTCAAGCCTTTATTTCTTTGTCTCAATTCAGCGGAAAGTGGGGAACGGAGTGTCTTAACACTAGGTTCCCACTGCCTACCCGGAGTGTCTTAACACTGCGTCCTCAGGTTCCCTCTGCCTACCCTGCTATATGCGGGATACAGCGTAAAGTTATGTATGTATGTATGTTCACCAGTTTCTGCCCAAATTTGAGACATTACGCATTATGTGGCGGAACTTAACGCCGCGCCTTGTCTTTCTAGAGCGGAGAAATGCAAATAATGTATATACAATTGTTCCCTCGAGTGGAATTCGAACCTACAACCAGTATAAGAAAACTATGAAAATAAAGCGTTTAAAATAAAAGTTAGTACAAAAATTTACCAATTAGCTAAAGTTTCGTTATTTGTTTGACCACAAATTATAATAAATTATAACCAAAATGAGATGCGGTTTGCGGTTGTTCTTGTGCTTTTTTTGCAAAAAATAATTTTAGAAAATTTATATTATTCATTGAGGCAATATTAATATATGTAGTTATTAAAATTGAAATGTTATATTATACAAATATTTTTTAAGCACGTCGTAGCGCAGTGGAATAGCGTACTGTAAACAATGGTAGTGGTTTCGATTTCCATTCGAAGAAATTATTGTATTTAAACTATATTCATACTATTTCTATATTCTTCTATGGTTACATTTTCGCTTTTGCATGCAAACAGGGTGGTCAGAGAAGACAGTCCATTCTCTTTTCACTTTCCGCTCAATTTCGTGATATTGATAGTTAAAAGGTGGAACTAAACTCAGCAATTTATTCTACCGGGGCAGGGAAATGAAAATAATAGAAATCAATCAATAATAAAAATAATACTAACTCTTTGACACAAAACTAAACGGGCTTAGATGAAACTTTATAGCAATATAACTTATATATAAGAATGAGATCGTCGTAGTTTAGTGGGACAACGTTTAACAGTAAAAACGAGTGGTTGTGGGTTCGATTTTAATTAAATTTGTATGATGAAACGCGCGTTGAGTTTCTGTACTCAGCAGGCAGTGCCTCAAATCCGTTCTGCCTCTGAACACAAATTTCTCTATGGTTACTCGGCTATTCGAGAAAAAGGATGAAACTATCACAATTTTTTTATAAATTAAACATACATTCAAAGCTTCACGCTATATCCCGCATATAGCAGGGTAGGCAGAGGGAACCTGAGAACCTAGTGTTAAGACACTCCGTTCCCCACTTCAACACCGAATTGAGGCATTGCGTGCTGAGTGGAGGAACTCAACGCCGCGCTTTGCCTTTTTGCCAAATAAATTAAATATATTTTAGAATATAGCCATTACATAGTATATAAGTATATCTATAATTTAAATATAATCAAATCCTCGTATGGAAATAGAACCCACAACAATCGCTAATACAACCACACACAATTCCTCTTTTTTTTTTTTTTTTTTTATTGATAACGGATGGCAAACGAGTAGAAGGACCACCTGATGGTAAGTGGTTACCTTCGCCCATAGACATCTACAACACCAGAGATGTTGTAGATGCATTGCCAACCTAGAGTATACTGATGGAAGGGGGGACAATGTAGTAGTCCACTATCAGAACCACCACATTTAGGGGAAAAGATGGGTGGGAAAGGGGAAAATCTGGCTTACATGCCATCGAACCGGAACACATCATTAGATATTTGGCGGTTCGTCTTTGACATGATAGTGGTCTCGAGCCAGTCGGAGGATGAACCTCCTACCACCTAACGAAACCTCTGCACTACAATATTCTCAAATAACGATTTATCATATATACCATTTCGCCTAATAGCATTATTGCCACTGCTCATTGAGTTTCGCATTATTTATAATCTCCCCTCGGGAGGTTGTCCTTGCTGGTGATCCCCGGCCTCGTTTTCAAACGATTGCCTACAGCCAATGAAGGGAATAACTTATTATTATAAAATATTAAATTTATTTAAATATTTATAACCTAGAATGATTTTTTTTAATTTTAACTTCACGCTGTGTCCCGCATATAGTGGGGTAGGCAGATGGAACCAGAGAACCTAGTGTTAAGACACTCCATTCTCTTTCAACATTTCCGTTCCCCACTTTCCGCCAAATTGAGGCATTGCGTGTTGAGTGGCGGAACTCAACGCCGCGCTTTGCCTTGTTACCAAACCCAAGAAATGAAAATACTAAATTTTACATTTCCTGGAGTGGGAATCGAACCCACAACCTGACGTGTTTACAGTCACGCGCTTGTGCCTCTGCGCCACGACAGGCGATTAGAATGATATGTTTAATTTTATATCCCCTCTGTTCAGATAACGCGCGGCGTTGAGTTCCACTGTTTAAAACGTAGTGTATTTAGGGGAGTGCACAATGGAGTATCTAGACACTAGGTTCTATTAAAGTAAAAAGCGTGCCTTATAGCCATATAGCCTTCATTCATTGTCGAAAAGGGTGCATAATTCTTTTTAATTATATAGAACCATATTTTTTTTAATAACAACACTTAGACAACGTGGAACATTTTTATTCTGGAAAACGGTTAAAAAGTAAGTTTATGTAAAAAAAAAACTTACTGATCTAAGCAATATATTTCATAATTTTAACCGACTTAAAAAAAAGGAGGCTTAAAAAGGAAGTTTTCAATTCGACTATATTTATTTTATGTGTGTCACTGCAAAACTTATTACTGGGTAAACCAATTTTGATGACGCTTTTTAAAATAGATATAGTTTCTGCTGTGGTCTAATTTAAATTTATTTAAGATGTATGGAGTAGTTTTTGAGTTATTCGTAATTAAGTTATTTAGATATACTTATTTATATACTGTTTTAAATACACCAAGTAATTTGGTAACAAGGCAAAGCGCGGTGTTAAGTTCCGCCACTCAACACGCAATGCCTCAATCTGGCGGAAAGTGGAGAACGGATTTGTTGAAAGAGAACGGAGTATCTTAACACTAGGTTCTCGAGTTCCCTCTGCTTACCCTGCTATATGCGGGATACAGCGTGAAGTTAAAAAAAAAGTAATTTATATTTTTAAGTCAGTTTTCCGTTGGTGTTAAAATTTTTACTATCGATCATCCAAAATCTAGCACTTCCTCTCTTTCTCACTCTTGCATTATATAACTTTGTTATCATTCATACCCACGTTCTTTTTAATTTTTCCTTTTTGAGAACGGAGTGTCTTAACACTAGGTTCTCAGGTTCCCTCTGCCTACCCTGCTATATGCGGGATACAGCGTGAAGTTAAAAAAAAAAAAAGAAAAAAAAAGACAAGTAAAAATAATTTATTAGAGGCGATCGTGGCGCAGTGGGCAGTCGCAGCGTCTTACTGTAAACGCGATTGGTTGTGGGTTCTATTCCAACTTAGGAGAATGATTATATTCAAATAATTTTACATTCCTCCGCCCTGCCAAGTCATAGCGCGGCGTTGAATCCGGTCACTTAACACGCAATGTCTCAAATTGAGGTAGATTCTCAAGTTGAGAGGATTTATGGGTGGAATGCTTTCCACCCTTTTCGTAAATGGAGTGATAAAGTGTGAAACTAATTTAAAATAAATTCTTTTTTTTAGCTTCACGCTGTATCCCGCAAATAGCAGGGTAGGCAGAGGGAATTTGAGAACCTAGTGTTCAGATACACCGTTCCCCACTCTCCGCCGAATTAAGTCATTACGTGCTGAGTGGCGGAACTCAACGCCGCGCTTTGCCTTGTTACCAAACCCAGGAAACGAAAATATTAAACTTTTACATTTCCTTGAGTGGGAATCGAATTCACAACCTGTCGCGTTTACAGTCGCATGCTTGTGTCTCTGCGCCAGGCGCTAAGTTAGTTAATCACATAATAAAAGTAACATGATACTAAAGACTATTTTATAACAATGTAATAGCATAACTTGGCCGGAAACAATTAATTTGGCCAGCTAAGCTTAAAATTGTTAAAAAACTCAACAAAAACTAACTGGAAAGACATTTTTTGCAGCAGCATCTGCCGGACGGAGAATACGAAATTAAAAGCGCGTCATGTGTCCGTCTCGTTGGGACATTCTTTTGCAGGATTTGTTTATCAGTTGTCGATTTGAATATCTAAGTTATGGTAAAGTAGAGTTTTAAATTTTTTTTTTCTTTTTATGGATAGCGGATGGCAAACGAGCAGAAGGACCGCCTGATGGTAAGTGGTTACCTTCGCCCATGAACATCTACAACACAAGAGATGTACTAGATGCGTTGCCAACCTAGAGGATACAGATGGAAAGGGAGGATAATGTAGTAGTCCGCTATCGGAACCACCACATTTTGGGGAAAGGATGGGTGGGAAAGGGGATCATCATAAGATATTTGGCGGTTCGTCTTTGACATGATAGTGGTCGCGAGCCAGACGGAGGACGAACCTCCTACCACCAAACAACGTATATATTTTTTACCGATTTTTAAAAAATGAGGTTGTCCATTTGACTGTATTTTTTTGTGTGATTTATTATTTACTTACTTACTCAGTTAAATTTTCCTAAATAGATATTTCATATACCTTACAAAGTATTACATTATTCTTAAGTATTATATTACAGTTCCATTTTTTATAACTTCACCTTTCTTTTCGCGTAGTAGGTTCTACTCCCCGTGAGGGGACGGGGTTAGAATTCAATTCCTCTCCGCCGGGGGTAGCGTCCCGTAAGAGGCGGGTATCCCAGAGTTTGGTGGTAGGAGATTCGTCCTCCGACTGGCTCGCGACCACTATCATGTCAAAGAGGATCCGCCAAATATCTAAGGATGTGTTCCGGTTGTTCGGTTCAGTGTAAGCCAGATTTTCCCTATTCCCACCCATCATTTCCCCAGAATGTGGTGGTTTCGATGGCGAACTGCCGCGGCCACTACATTATTTCCTCCCCCTCCCATCTGAACTGAACACTTGTCGTCGTCGGCAACGCATTTACAACTCCTTTGGTGTTGTAAATGTCCATGGGCGAAGGACAACTTACCATCAGGTGGTCCTTCTGCTTGTTTGCCATCCTTTATCAATAAAAAAAAGGTTAGGCAAAGATAACCTGGCATCAAAATATTCCTTTCTCCACTTCCCGTCCCAAATAGATACGCTACGTGTTGAATGGCGGAAATAAACGCCGCGCTTCATTTAACTAGAGCTATGAAGATAAATAATTCTAAAAAATGTATTAATATTAATTTTCACTGTACGTATAAAGTGTTATGGAAGAGCGGGGCCACCTGACTCATATATTAGTATTTTATGCTATTAGCTTTCTAGGCTGTTCACATTACTTCGCACGTCATTAAACCTACCTAACTACACGCTTTATCCCTAGCGGGGTAGTCAGAGTTCCGAAGCGCCAAACGCTACGTTCCCTGCATACCTCTTTCGCCTCGTCCACAGTCTTTAACCTCTTCATATATGCCCTCCGGGGGTTCTTCATACTTTTTATATGACCTTCCTCCAGTATCATTGAAGAATCCTTCCTCCAGTATCACAATTAAACAAAATGTGAAATTGAAATAAATATATTTTTATTTTTTAGCTGGGAATCGAACTCACAATAATCACAGTAACAGCCAAAAAATTCCAGTCTACCACAATAACCTCTACAGTTTCATTTAAATCTTTAAGCCAATCCTCTATATCTCAAGGCTTGAGGTCAAACAGACAACAATTAAAAGGAATACTCTTAGCATCTTAACAAAAAGTACCGTCAGCGCTTGCGTTGACTTTAATTTATTTAATTACATCTTGTCGTGTGTTTTTGTTTTCTAAGAGAGCATTTCACAATCGTAATAGGAAAAAGGACAATGGGTGTAAAGTTTTTATTGTTTTGTAACTTGGTATAATAAATTTTAATTGTTTTCTCAATGAAATTTCAACTTTTTAGTAGATTTTCGGATGGTTTATAGTATTGTTTTGTGTTATTGGTTTGGTAACAAGGCAAAGCGCGGCGTTGAGTTCCGCCACTACGCACGCAATGCCTTTATTTGGCGGAAAGTGGGGAACGGAGTGTCTTAACATTAGATTCCCTCTGCCTACCCTGCTATATGTGAGATACAGCGTGAAGCTATGTATGTATGTATGTTTTGTGTTATTTGTGGACGTAGTGACGCTTATTTCCGTATAGACTAAACAATCTAGTGTTAAGACACTCCGTTCTCTGCGCTTCGCCAGTATTTGAGACATTAAGTATTATATTATATGGCTGAACTCAACGCTGTGTTTTATTTTGTAATCATTCATCCGATTGGATTAAAACGATAATCAGCCCATACACGGTCATGATGGCCTTAATTTAACCCTTAGCAACTTACCTCTTTTTGCTTCTACGATGTTACTTTAACTTAGGTCTATGAGACCGCGCACATTAAGTGGCTTAATTATGATTAATATATGAAAATGTCGAATTAATTTGAATAAAATAGGTATTTTTAAAGTATACAGTACTTATTAAAAGATACTTTTTTCAAAAAATTCTAATTTATTTTTAGGCCTACCTACCTGGCAGAGGGTACCTGAGAACCTAGTGTTAAGACACTCCGTTCTCTTACAACAATTCTGTTTCCCACTTTCCGCCGAATTGTGGCATTCCGTGCTGAGTGGCGGAACTCAACGCCGCACTTTGCTTTGTTACCAATTTCTAGTTAGAGTCCTAATTTTAACACAAACAAGGACCTATTTGGTAATTGAGATCGCAGTTTATGGAATTGCTAAATCGTATTCAATTTTACTTATGAAAAAAATACCGCAATTGTTTTTTTTTATAAAGTCGCAACCTAGTAATTAACTGTTTTTCAAACCGACCAGTCGTTAACGGATATACATATTTTTGAAGTGTTAATCCCACGCTTAGGAAACGAAAAACATATATAGAAAACGTATAAAAATTTGATCGCAACGAACTCGAACCCGCACCTCTGACCACGCATTGAACGCATGGATTAGTGGTCGCTTGGACAGTTTTCAAGAGGCGCGGGTTCGAGTCCCGGTGCGTTCAATTTTTTATACGTTTTCAAAATATGTTTCAATTATATACTTTTTTTTAACTTTGCGCTGTATCGCGCATATAGCAGGGTAAGCAGAGGGAACCAGAGAACCTAGTGTTAAGAGACTCCGTTCTTTTTTAAGTGAGTGACTGGCGGAACTCAACGCCGCGTTTTGCCTTATACATAATATTCTATATAAACTATTACTAGGTTCTCTCCTAAATAAACAGCAACAAATAATCATTAGAAAAACGATATTTTACAAATCGAATTCCAATAAAAACTAATTTTATGTTTCAATTAGGTTTCGTCTGAAAACTATTATTTAATTAAAATAACCCATAACTTTCTAACTGGAATACGTTATATAAATTATTATATTTAATTAATTCAAATTAGTTGTGGTTAGTTTGGATATTGATTATAATTGTTGAATTCTAATTATTTCATATCTAGTCTAGATATAAATAATATTTTTTTTGTATAATATTATTATTATGTTTTTTAGCTTCACGCTGTATCCCGCATGTAGCAGGGTCGGTGGAAGGAACCTTAAGACACTCCGTTCCTCACTTTCCGCCGGATTGAGGCATTGCGTGTTGAGTGGCGGAACTCAATGCCGCGCTTTTGCCTTGTTACCAAATCCAGGAAATGAAAATACTATGCTTTTACATTTCCTGGAATGAGAATCGAACCTACAACCTGTCGCGCTTACAGCCGCACGCTTGTGCCTCTGTGCCACAACAGGCTTTATTTACTCTTATATTAGTTATATATATAAACGAGGCCGGGCAAATGTGAAATATTGAAATTACTTTTAACCATTTACAAAGGAGATTATAGAATAAGATCCCATGAACCGCCAGACTTACCTCATAGTATAAAAGCTGAAAATTTCTCTGTGAGTGTATCTGACAGAGGTAAGAACGATCAGCAAGTATGGAATTTGGGGTGTGGTTACTTCAGGAGATAATAGATAGTAAAGGTGCATAAAATAGTACCTCAATTAATAAGAAGCCGTTATCTCCGCAACCAGATACTTTTGATGGCTTTTTATAGGTTCCCAAGCAATATATGTAAAGTTAAGCTTTTATAATGTAACAATTTTTTTATGATTTTTTGGAAAGTTAAAGGGTGTCTGGCAAGGGATTGCAACTACACTAAGTTTTTGGCAATGGTTACGTGATCTCTAATATTATTACGAAGAAATTTGAAAAAATTGAGCTTTATACTATGAGGTAATTGAGGCTATTTTATGCACCTTACTATTTATCTATTATCTCCTGAAGCAACCACACCCCAAATCCTATACTTGCTGATCGTTCTTACCTCCGTCTGTAAAATTTACAGCTTTTATACTTTGAGGTAAGTCTGACGGTTCATGGGCTCTTAATCTATTAGTTAAATATTTAAATACTCTAAACTCTTAAGAAATATATTAAATTTAGATAAAATTCTTTATTGACATCTTGTAATATTTTATGATGCAATTCGACACGAAAAAGGGTGTAAGTATCGATTTCATAGTTTTTTACTACCAATTATACGAGTATGTCATAACTGATTTTAAATATGATTATTAATCCGACTTCAAGAAAAGAGGTTTTCAATTCAAATGTATTTTTATATGTGTTAGCCCATATTACAAACATACATACATAGCTTCACGCTGTATCCCGCATATAGTATGGTAGGCAGAGGGAACCTAGTGTTAAGACACTCCGTTCCCCACTTTCCGCCGAACAGAGGCATTGCGTGCTGAGTGGCAGAACTCAACGCTGCGCTTTGCCTTGTTACCAAACCCAGGAAATGAAAAATGTCATTTCCTGGAGTGGGAATCGAACCCACAACCTGTCGCGTTTAGAGCCGCACGTTTGTGCCTCTGCCCCATGACAAGCGTTTATTATTACCGCATATAAAATTTTTTAAAATTTTATTTAGTTATAGAAAAAGAATGGCTTATAGATGGCTGATACAATACTAGCTGAAAGATAATTATTAATAATATAATATAATAATACAACAGCTTATTTTACGACCGCAATTTAAGCCATGAAACTTGATAAATGAAATATATTAAGATATTTTCAAGATTGATGACGATGATCCACGATTCACAGTTATACTCATGTAAGGTCCAGAGAACCTGAGTGAGAACACTCCCTTCTCCACTTACTGGTTTTGCGGCCGCACTTGCGTCTCGTTATTGGCGGAGCTCAACTTCGTGCTTAAAATTACCCACTAGAGCGGAAAGAGAGAAAACAATTTAAATAGATCTGTCTGAGGTGGGAATCGAACCCACACAATTGGATCACGTAGGCTTCTAGTGTTTCATATAAAATATTTAAATTCAAAAATCTTATTACACTTACACTTCTATAAGTGTCAAATAACTAAAGTTTAAATTTAAAAAAGTGTATAACAAAGCACTTCCCACCCGATATCAATTAACGCCATACAACTTCTCCTACATAGTAGTATTACAAAACTTTAATTGTACCAGTCGAGACAATTGCTAACTCTTCTACTAAATCCTCAATTACAGTGATAAAGTGGAAGATATATGTATGTTGTTATATTGTATGTGTTTAATTTATCTTTCTGTACGGTAGAAGAGAGAACCTAATGTTAAGACACTCCGTTCTTAAATATTCTGTTAGATTTCGATATATTGGTTGTTAATTCTGGGGAAATTCAATACGTTGAACTCCGCCACTCAGCATGCAAATGCCTTTTTAATTCGGTGGAAAGGGGGAATGGAGTACATGAACACTAGGTTCTCTCTACTCACCCTGCTATATGCGGGATACAGCGTGAAGCTATGTATATGTATGAAGCATTTTCTTAGCTTTCTCAAGCTGTATCCCGCATAAGGGGCAGGATAAAGGGAACTCCTGAGAACCTAGTGTTAAGACACTCCCAACGCCGGAAGAGCGAGGAAAATGAAATTATTAGACAACATTTTTTCTTACAATAATTATTTTGGATTGTTATCTGTTTAAGAACGTAATAAGTCAGAGAGAAGAGAGTTATCCTCTCACACATAAAACGAGAATTAATTAAAAAAAAGGGGTTTCATACATATAGGTACAACAGATTAATCCGCAACGTGTTCCTATCCGAAGCACGCTATACGAATTCTAAACTGACAATTTGTACCTGAAGATTGGCTGAAAGCTTGAACTTTCACGAGCACGTGAGCAACTGGGTTTTAAAAAATTTTTACAACCGAATTTTGCTTTGTCTGTAGCGTCTTTTGTTTGAATAATATCTGTTTGTCGTGTTTACTGATTTTATGGTTTTAACCGAGTTTAAGTAAAAAAAGAGGTTCCTCACTGATTATTTTTTACTGCATTGGTTTTTACTGCGTGATTTGATAGCGGTTCTGATGTGTAGTCCCGTATAAATTTAATTAAGATCTGAGTGGAAATGGTTTTTGAGTTATTCGTAATAGTTTTACTTCATGAATTTTTTTTATTTAAAAGTATTTAGTTTTTGTTAAAATTTCTTGGTTCTCGTGTTTTACATGTAACTACGGAAGATGGATACGGATAATGGATACGGGTCATTAAATTAATAATATATCATTGTTTATAGTAAATTTTTTACAAAAGTCTTTTTAATTCAATACAAAGTTTCAACGCGTGTCGTGGCGCAGAGGCACAAGCGTGCGACTGTAAACGTGACAGGTTGTGGGTTCAACTTCCCTACTCCAGGAAAATAAAATTTTTCATTTCCTAGGTTTGTAACAAGGCAAAGCGTGGCCTTCTTGACTTCCGCCACTCAGCACGTAATGCCTCAATTCGGCGGAAGGTGGGGAACGGAATTGTTGTAAGAGAACGGAGATTTTGAACACTAGGTTCTCAGGTTACTTCTTGCCTACCCAGCTATAAAACGGACAGCGTGAAGTTAAAAAAAAAAAAAAAGTTTCATGATAATCGATTGAGTAGTTTTGGCATGAAAGCGTAACAAACAAACATACATACACATTTATGATATTATCAGACATAATAGTATGTAAGCACCACTAGCTGACTAGTTTTAAATCTACATACGAATATATATGGTAAATCCAAGGGGAACTATTCTCGTCATAGACCAACGGTACGGACTTAGATGAGAGACTCGATTGTAATAGAATATCTAGATATAAAAGTAAATAAAAATGTACGTGAAATTTAACGCCTGTCGTGGCGCAGAGGCACAAGTTTTCGCAAGATCGCAAACGCGACAGGTTGTGGGTTCGATTCCCTCCCACTCCAGGAAAAATGGAATTTTTCATTTCCTGGGTTTATAATCCAGGCAAAGCGCGGCGTTGAGTTCCGCCACTCAGCACGCATTACGTCAATTCGCTGGAAAGCAATACGTAAATCCGGAACTGTAAACGCGACAGGTTGTGGGTTCGATTCCCACTCCAGGAAATAGAACTTTTCATTTCCTATATGCGGGATACAGCGTGAAGCTATGTTCGAGTATGTATGTATTTATAATAATAATTAAATATTTATTATATTTATTTCCTCGCTCTGGTAACAAGGCAAAACAAGGCGTGCATCTCAATGCCCTAACGTTTTAATCTCATGTGTTGGATATGGAATATATTCGTTTGGGTGGACAAATATCATTTTGTGTAATGTATTTTCGACCTCATTGACAAAATTATTTAATTTCAAAGATAAACGTTTATATAACATACAAGCATGTTTATTGTGACGCATTTTCGTTACATCAAAAGTTTTTTAGCTTCACGCTGTATCCCGCACATAGCAGAGTAGCCATATGAAGCCTCAGAAACTAGTTTTAAGACACTTCGTTTTATTTAACATTTCCGTTCTCCACTTTCTGCCGTTGAGGCATTGCGTGCTGAGTGGCGGAACTCAACGCCGCAATTTCCCTTGTCCTTGTCTTTCCCAGATCAAGGAAATGAAAATACCAAATATTAATTATATATTGAGATATCCATACGCGGTACAATTTCGTCGTTACAAAACCACGAATAAAAGTAAACATTTTAAATAAAATACTGTCGTAATTTAATTATAACAATTAATTAGCTTAAAAACTGAAAACACGCTTTATGGTGGAATCGGCCTTTGTACGAATTGTAACTTTGTGCAATATTTTCATTTTCGGACAATTAATAGAATGAGGTATGCATTCAAAATATTTTGTTAAAATTATACATTTTTTTTTTTTTTTTTTTTTTTATGGATAACGGATGGCAAACGAGCAGAAGGACCACCTGATGGTAAGTGGATACCTTCGCCCATGAACATCTACAACACCAGAGATGTTGTAGATGCGTTGCCAACCTAGAGGATACAGATGGAAGAGGAGGACAATGTAGTATTCCGTTCTCGGAACCACCACATTTTGGGGAAAGGATGGGTGGGAATGGGAAAACCTGGCTTACATGCCATCGAACCGGAACACATCATAAGATATTTGGCGGTTCGTCTTTGACATGATAGTGGTCGCGAGCCAGACGGAGGACGAACCTCCTACCACCAAACAAGACATTACTAGAGGTTACCTCCCGCGAGCTTTGCCTGCATTTTCAATACGAAATTGTAAAATTAATATTAAAAAGTTTATGTCAATATCCAGTCGCCTAACTATCACTACTCAAAAAATCATAACAATGCTTAGGTGCAACGTAAATAACACATATTCATATAAAGAATAAAAAATCCGACTGAACCAATTCGTCAAACAGTTCCCCAGAAGTCGGTTAAGTTTTTGTTGTTAATACCCCAATTATATACTAAATATTGCAGTACTAGTAATATTTGAACTACTATTCCGATCTTAACTAAATCTAAATGGGATCATATCAGAAACACTAGCTATCATATAAAAAAAGAATCATCACTGTTGGAGTGCAGAGGCATAAGCGTGCGACTGTAAACGTGACAGGTTGTGGGTTCGATTCCCACTCCAGGAAATGGAATTTTTCA
>JAKGSA010001411.1:0-27672 GCA_033558755.1 Philaethria dido
TTCATGATTATTTAAGTGAAATTTTTAATATAGTATAATAAAAATAACTTAATTTCTTACACAATGGAATTATTATTTATTGGCAACACGATAACTCATTTTATCATTATTATGAGGGTAGTAGAAACTTTTAGTTGACGGAATAAATTTTGTTAAGAAAATCTTTTATGGTAATAAATTCTAATTGTAAGAAGTTAATACTGTGTTAATTTAGATATTTATGGGAAAGTGTTATCATAAAGTAAGGGACAACATGACACAGGTAACGTACAGTAAATTCTATTAGTAAAGATAATAACAATTATCCTATTCTGATTGTTACTCTAAAACTTAGGACTGTAATTTAGAAGATTTTATATGCGCGAATCGGACTTATATGCATGTAAGGCTACAGAATAGAGAGTCGCCATATGCGGCGGTATATAAGCTCCCCTTTCCTCCGCGTCACCGTAGGGACGTGCTTCCACTGCCACAAATATTAAGTTGTTGCTAATGTGAGTAGTCTCATTTCCTCGCTCTGGTAGCAAGGTTTGCCTCGCTTTGGCGAGGCCACCACTTACAACCACCACTCAGCACGCAATGTCTCAATTCGACAAAATGTATGGAATGGAAATGGTAAAAGAGAACGGAGTGTCTTAACACTTGGTTATCTGGTTCTTTCTGACTGTAGCTTAAAAAAAAAAAATTAGAAAAAAATTGTGGAAATGTTTTACAGTTAAGTAAGTATATACGACATAGACATATACATATATTATTAAAAAAATAAATAAAAAAAGACACATTTTTAGGTATTATTTAATAATCCTATGTTAGGATTATTGCATATTATATAAAAATAAATAATAATTTCTACACGCTGGTAAAACAAAGCGCGGAGTTGAATTCTGCCGCTTGTAACGTAATGTCTCGAATACGCGTGAAAAGCGGTGAACGGAGTGTCTTAACACTGAGTTCACTATGACTACAGGATAAAGCAAGACTTTTTTGTTAAATATTTAATTTTTATAATAATGTAAGCAAGTGAAAATACTCCTTTATAATTAAAAATACAATCGATAAATGGTTTCAATATAAATCGCTAAACGTTTAACCGCTTTACAAATTACCTTTTCGTCTGTCAGTCAAATATTTTACATACAATTTTGTCTATAATTAAAATTTTAACTAAAAGAAAGATTGGCTTCTAGTAAAATGCTCTAAAAAGTATAATTATTACGAATAACTCAAAAACTACTTGTCAGATCTTAGTTAAGTCTAAAAGAAGGCCACATTAGAAGCACTAGCTATCATATAGGGAAAAGAATTGTCAAAATTTTTGTTACCTAGTAAAAGTAAAAAAAAACGCATCGAATCGAGAACTTATTTTTAGAAATCGATTATTAATCGATTAAATCATGAAATTCAATAAAACAATGAAAAACATATTTAAAATATCACAAAAAGTATCCACAATAAATAACGAGAAAGTATCCAGCTATGTTCATTTTATGGTAGTACCATTAAAGTGTGTGGGATGCTGGGATTGGTATTCAGAACCGAAAAACGAATCTCAAATTTGTCTTAATAATATATATTTATGTTTAGTGCTATTTGTTCTTTTAAATTTACTTATTTCCTTAATCGTTCATATTTATACTGTTTGGATTGACATGATGTCGAGTTTGGACAACATGGCGGATGGGTTACCGCTATTAGCTTCAGTTTTCATCGTTGCTTACTTTTCTACTCACAAAAAAGAATTATATGAATTAATTATATATATGAATGATAATTTTAAATGGCATTCCGCTAGAGGTTTAACAAATATGACCATGCTGAAGAGTTACGAAACGGCAAAGAGCTTTGCGTATTGGTATACAGGTTGCACGTTATTTAGTGTTACCATGTATGTGATTATGCCGATTTTTGCTCATAGTAAGTATTTGTTTTTGAATTAAAGATATTATAAGTGATTTACATAGGCAGAGGGAACCTAACATTAAGACACTCCGTTCCCCATTTTCCGCCAAATTGAGGCATTACGTGCTGAGTGGTGGATCCTAACGCCACGCTTTTCCTTGTTACCAAACCCAGGTAATGAAAATATTAACATTTTCTGGAGTGGGAATCGAAGCCACAATCTGTCGCGTGTACAGTCACGCTTGTGCCTCTGCACCACGACAGGCGTTTCTTTCGTATTAAATCATTTAACATTATGTTTTTATTAAAAAAAAAAATCCCATTCTCACAGATAATTTGTAATCTGATCTGAAGCCCTGACTGACTCGTACTCACGACCATGGTGCAATAAATGACTAACTACAAAACTATTTAAAATTATAGTTTATTTTTTATATAAAACATTATTTTCCTTTAACCTCGATTAGAGAGAATGGAGCGCCAAACGCTACAGTCCCTGCATACTTTTACCGCGTCCAGAGTCGTCTACCTCTTCATACGCTCTTACTTATGCCCTCCGGGGGGTTATCATGCTTTTTACGTGACTTTCTTCCGGTATCATTGACACTGTGTTTAAATAATCAATTTTCTTGCTTATTATATTAGTGTGGAGCAAGAATTCTCTTCAGCCGTGGATCTACAAGGACATAACGAGCGCACTCTGTATAGTCCTCACCTTCTTGCGTCAGTGCTTGGCGCAGGCGTTCGTTGGTCTTGCTGTGGGACAACTTGGTAATAAATGATAATATTTTTTTATAAGTACTTTTACAATAAAATTTTGCAAACTGAATTGATTCAGCAGGATACAGTATTTCCTTAAAGATTTCTATATGATTTTTAAAACTATTAGCTGTATCCCGCGATTTCGTTTGTCCGTAAAACCTAAAAATCCTGTTTTTCCCGTTTTTGAAGGAATTTTGAGAAAGCTTCTCTTAGTGCTCCCTATATGCCAAGGTTCAATTTTCCATGTGCAGTAGTTTCATGTTTACGTTGTTTGTCAGTCACTCAGTAACGCAAACCTATTTCATTTGGGCGTTATCTAAGAATATTTTTTTATTTTTTTAAATTATATAAAAAGTGATTTTGAATGAGGCCTCTGAATGAGGTTCTTTACCCACCTATGTCGAAAAAGGCGTTAAGCTTATAAAACTGATTCTGCCATAACAGTACCTAACGAATAGTTAAAACAAAACATTAGATATTATCGGGTTTAAAACAAGTTTTTTTTCAACAAAGTTTTTTTTTAAAATACCAAAAATATTTCGACCTTTCAGGAGTGTTCTTCGCCTGTAACTCTATATTACTCTGTGGTCAGCTAGACCTTCTCTGCTGTTCTCTCCGCAATGTGCGATACACAGCTCTTTTACAACGCGGTGTGGAACATAGCGCTATAGCTAAACTGTATAATGATATATCACTGGATGAGAGGCATAATTATTTGTATAATGTTAGTGAGATGAGTGATTCGAGTTACCATTATGATGATAAAATTGTAAGTTTATTTATGTTAGAAATTTGATTTTTCATTGAAATAAAAAGCGGGGAGCGAAGTGTCTTAATATTAGGTTTTTTTGTCATGTGAGAATAAAAAAAATCTGGCCTTCTTTGCTGTTAATATATTTTTCCGTTGCTTAACATCTTTTTATTTATTACCTATTTATATTTTGTTATATAATAAAATAAATTAATTGTTTTAGTTTAGTATTGAATTCGAGTCATTCAGTGTTGAATCTCATCATGGAGGAACTCAACGTCGTGCTTTTTCTTTAAAATGAAAATAATTAAAATCTTTATTTTATTTATTTAGCTTCACGCTGTATCCCGCATATAGCAGGTTAGGCAGAGGAAACCTGAGAACCTAGTGTTAAGACACTCCGTTCTCTTACAAAAATTCCGTTCCCCCACTTTTCGCCGAATTGAGGCATTGCGCTGAGTGGCGGAACTCAATGTCGCGCTTGTCTTTGTGCCACGCCAAAACCCAGAAAAATGAAAAATACTGGGCCGGCTTTCCTGAAGTGGGAATCGAACTCACAACCCGTCGCGTTTACAGTCGCACGCTTTGTGCCTCTGCGCCACTTGACAGGCGTTACTTATTTAGTACTTCCTTACTTCCCAGAATAGTATCCCCAAATCAACACCCAATTGCGTTTAAGTTAGACACTACCCAATGCGTCACAACGATCTCAATTCTTCTGTATCATTCTGTCTCTTTTGAGGTAATTATGAATACCCCATTGTAAAAATCCTTTGTTTGTGCTAAATTTCTTAAAGGCAACACAATAATTCGGTGAGTCATTTTGTTTTTATATCTCAGATGAATTTTCACAATAATAGATTAGAGAACAAGATCTCATTTCAGGAAAGATATTTTTGAATTCCTCTTCATCCTGTGTCCCGCATGTAGCAGGGTAAGCAGAGGGAATCAGAGAAATCTAGTGTTAAGACACTCCATTCTCTTTCAACATTTCCAAGTTCCCCACTTTCCGCCGAATTGGAGGCATTGCGCGTTGAGTGGCGGAACTCAACGCCGCGCTTTGCTCTCAGCCATTTCTCAAAACCTTGAGAAATAAAATAAATTTTACATTTTCTGGAGTGAGATCAAACCCACAACTCGTCGGTTTTTACAGTCGCACGCTTGTGCCTCTGCGCCACGACAGTGATAAATTTGACGGAAATGCTAAAAAAGAGAAACGTGTCTTAACGGGCTAGGGTTCCTAGGTACCTTCCTGCCTACTCCTGGCTATAGCACGGATACAGCGTGAAGCCAGCAGCTCCATAATATACACAAATGTAACGTGACAACTAGCTAGTGTTGTTTTATACCTACCTACCTAATCACGCTTTTATCCCTAGCGTGTCAGAGTTCTGGAGCGCCAAGCGCTACGGTCCCCGCATACCCCTTTTTCGCCTGGTCCACAGTCATCGCCTCTTTCATGCACACTCCGGGGTCCTGCTTTTACGTGACCTCCTCCAGTATCATTGATACTGTGTTCCGAAGGTCAACCGAGGTCTCCCCTACCTCTTGCCGCTCTCCTTTGCTTCATATCTTTCTCACCACTCTTTCATTACTTCATCCTCCTGATGTGCTCCAACCCACCCGGAGCACGTTCCTCTTCAAAGCCATACACATTCTCTACTTATACTCCAAGGCCTTTCTAAGTAAGCAAGTAAGTTGTTTTATTATTTTTTAAACATTTTTTGCTATATTTACAGATATCTACAGTCCACAATATGATGAAGCCACAAGTGATGCGCTGAAACAGTGTGCTCATATTTGTCAAATCATAAACGAGTTTAGGGAAAAATTTGAAAATTTCGTTTCTCCCTTACTAGTACTGCGCGTTGTGCAGGTCACATTGTATTTGTGCACTTTATTGTATGCCGCTACCTTAGTAAGTCTTGTTTTCACGTTTTATTCAATATATATATATATATATATATATATATATATATATATTATGAATTAAGTTATATCCACGGGCTCACACTTGCCCGTGCCTTTTGTTTCTTTTTTTTTATTTATTATCTATTACATGTGCAACATACTTAAAATTTATTTTTATTATTATTTATTTTTATATTTATATTTATTCAATATTGTAGGGTAGTTTAGAGAAAATAAAGTTAAAACACTCCGTCCGTATTCCCTCCGAATTTGTTATACTGTGGGAGAGGCGGTGCTAAATGCTGCCCCTTTTTTGACTTGTGATAGATATGAAAATATTTTAAAATATAATTATTTTCATAAATGGCAAACTAACTCATGACTATCGCGTTTACAGACGTTGTTCTACTACGCCACGATGGCCTCATAGCTTTTTTTAACTTCACGCTGTATCCCGCATATAGCAGGGTAGGCAGAGGGAACCTAGTGTTAAGACACTCCGTTCCCCACTTTCCGCCGAATTGAGGCATTGCGTGCTGAGTGGCGGAACTCAACGCCGCGCTTTACCTTGTTACCAAATCAAAAAATAAAAATTACATGTTACATTTTCTGGAGTGGTAATCGAACCCAAAACCTGTCGTGTTTACATTCGCACGCTTGTGCCTCTGTGTCACGACAGACGTCTTTCTAATAACGAAAATATACGTGATTAATCCGGTTAAAATAGTTTAATTTAATGTATTTAAAAACGATAACCAATGATCTAAGTATTGTATGTTGAGTGACGTAACTTAACGCTGCGTATTGTCTTGCCACAAAAGAAAATATTAATATAAATATATTATATATCTCCTGAATGGAAATCCACAACCACTGCGATTACAGTCAAACGTTGTCCCACTTTGCCATGATGGTCTCAATTTCATATTTCTTTCCTTTAATAAGGTATTTGCGGGTTCAATTCCTGCGTTTGACATTTATTTAAAGTGGTTCTTATATTGTTTTTTAAGTATTTTTCTTTTGTTTTAGAAATTTGACATGGTAACTGTAGAGTACCTGGGCGCGGTAGCATTAGATATATTTGTGTATTGCTATTTTGGAAATCAAATTATTTTACAGGTAAAATATATGAATTAAAAATATATAAAATGTATAACAATATGAGCTTAGCGGGACCAGAACCTGCGACTCTTGGAAATCGTATAAGAGGCACGTGAAAGAGTCCCTAGGTTTTTATTAATCCTAAGGACATTGAAAAATGTAAATTTTGTCTCATACCCAAGTTTGGAACTGAAAAGGGATTAAAAAATTAAAATAAATAATATTATAAGTAATTAAATAAGCAGCTTAGCTTTTTTTATATCGTATTTTGGATTTGCTTAAATTAAAATTCCAAAAATTCCACAAATAATTACATTTCTGCCACTCCAACAATTTAAAGTTAAGATTAAAAACATATTATTGAAAAAAGGTATATTATTCTGTCCAAGAATACTATAATGATGTTAATGTGTGGAATTAAATGTTGTTGACGCTCACCCGGGAGTCGGGAGTCGGGAGGCTCATCACAGTTGTATATTTATTGTAAAAATTTTATTTGAAAAGAGCAACTGTTGAGTTTCTTGCCGACTCTTTTCAATAGAACTACCTTCCAAACCCGTGGAAGCATCCAGTAGGACTGACAATACTGTCATCTTTATGTTAATTGACGATTCGAAAGTGACTATAGCCTATTTGAGTAAAGAATATTTTGGGGAACACCTGTCGTGGCGCGTCTGTAAAGCGACAGGTTGTGGCTTGTGACAGGCTATTCCCACTCCAGGAAATGAAGTATTTTCATTTTCTGGGTTTGGTAACAAGACAAAGCTCGGCGTTGAGTTCCGCCACTCAACACGCAATGCCTCAATCTGGCGGAAAGTGGGGAACGGATTTGTTGAAAGAGAACGGAGTGTCTTAACACTAGGTTCTCAGATTCCCTCTGCCTACGCTGTATCCCGCATATAGCGGCATACAGCGTGAAGTTAAAAAAAATATGTATTTTGACTTTTTTTATTCTGGACATGAAATTATTTTGCATTATTATTATTTTATTATATTTATTTAATTCTTTTTAATATTAATACTTTAGGCAGATCGTGTATCAACAGCGGCTTACCACAGCGCATGGCCGACTATGGGAGTGAAGCCGAGGCGACTTCTACTAAACATATTGCTAGCTAACTTACGCCCCGCGGTGATGCGCGCTGGGAGATTCCTGCCTATGAATCTGCATACTTTTGTTGTGGTTAGTTGCTAAAACTGGATAGGCAAAGAGAATTGTGTTAAGACACTCCATTTTACGTTTTTAAATAGAAATTGACTGCTCCTTTGGTTTAACAGCCGGAGAAGTAAAATTGTTTTTTTCAGCTTTAGACACTCTGTTCTCTACTTTCTGCCTTAAAATGAAATTAAAAGAACACCCAAATAAATAAACAAAAAAATTATCTATTGTTTCAGATCATAAAAACATCATTTTCGTACTATACTCTTCTAGTCAACGTGAACGAAGATAAATAAATTTGTAAATATATAATCGCAAAAATTTGTGCTTTAAGAAAAATCTATAAATATAAAATTACATACATACATAGCTTCACGTTGTATCCCCTATATAACAGGGTAGGCAGAGGGAACCTAGTGTTAAGACACTCTGTTCCCCACTTTCCGCCGAATTGAGGCACTGCGTGCTGAGTAGCGGAACTCAACGCCGCGCTTTGTCTTGTTACTATACCCAGGAAATGAAAAATTCCATTTCCTGGAGTGGGAATCGAACCCACAACCTGTCACGTTTACAGTCGCACGCTTGTGCCTCTGCGCCACGACAGGTGTGTTATGAAATTAATCTAATTAATATCTATTTAATATAAACTTATTTCAACTATTAATTAGAGATAGAAGAAGCACAATCGGAATTTGAAATAAAATAAATATATCAAAAATGTTACATATTTAGTTATTAAAAAGCTTCAAGCTTTATCCCGCTTAGCAGTGAGAGAGTGCCTAGTGTTAAGACACTCCGTTCCCCACTTTCCACCAGAAATCGAATCACTGAATTGCATTTTGACAACTCAACACCGCATTCTTTTACCAAAATGAGGAAACATTTTTCGAGTGAGAATCGAACCCACAACCTATCATGTTTGCGGTCACTTATTTGTAAATGACGGACCGAACTAAATGACCGTAATATGAATGACTGTATACATTTATTCCAGTCAGTAATTATTCATGCAAAATTAGTAAAAAAGGTAACCAAATAAAAACATACAAAAATATTCAGAAAGTATTTTATTTATGAAATTAATATACAATTCTCTTGTTCATACATCGATAGAACATTGACAATCGGTTCAGTCTGATTTGTGGCGAAAATAAATAATTTTAATTTCCCGCACTTTTTTGACATTAGCGGTGTTCGGATACACGGACCGTAATCTCATATTAAAACAAAAAAAAAAAACAAATAAAATTGAATATTTATTTATTATATTTCAATTGAAATGTACTTTCGTTGTTAATTTCAGTTAATTACATTTTTTTTAACTTCACGCTGTATCTCGCACATAAACGAAGGAACCAGAGAAACTAGTGTTAAGACACTCTGTTCCCCATTTTCCCCTAAACTTACAACTTTTCCAATAAAAAATTACAATATTTAAAAAAACACATTATTTTATAATCTGTTAAAATCGCAAAGGTCCGTGTTTCAGTATAAAATATTAACATTAATTAAAAAAAAAAACAAAGCGGTGACACGAAAGCACTACACCACGATACTAAAAGCGTCCAAACAAAAAGGACGGTCGACTCTTGTTTACCGAATCTCTAATTCACGATACGCTTACTACTTAATTATAAATGTTTATTTAATTTTATTTAATTTTAATTATTACATTCTTAATGTCAATTAACATTCATTATACAATTACAGTGTGTGTATCCGATTTTTTAAATCTGTCAGGTAGAAATTACTAAAAAAAAAAAAATTTTCACCTATTTTTGACAGGTAGATGATTAAAAAAAATCAAAACACACTGTAAACGCAAACGATTTAAATTATCGGGTATTGAGTACGACACAAGCGTAAACGGACATACGAACAAACATACATACACTAGCATTCACATTACACGCTCTACTTGGACTCCCCTGAGCCATTGTGAATTAAAAAAAAAAACATTTTAAAACGCACTGGCAGCTCACAAATACCCACTTGATTTGACATTGACATTTCATATTTTTAAACAGGCAAAGGCTTTAATTTATACAGCCTAGGAATATATTGACAGTTAATTTAGTACAAAGAGCTCGTGTATACTGAACACAATTGTCATTTGACATTGACATTTACTTTTTTAAACAGGCAAAAGCTTCACAACGTTCAGCCTAAGATAATATTGTCAGTTCGTTAGTCCAAGAGCTCATGTCCACTGAACACAATCGTCCAGCAATTGATAATGCGAGCGGGAATGAACTTAAAACTAATACTATTAAAGAAAAAATGTTATATTTTATACAAAAAATACAAAAATGTGTGGAAATATAGTTTAAACTTAAATTAAGGCTTGGATTTTAGGTAAATGGTGAATATGTGTGGAATAGACAGGTTTAAATATGTTTTTTTTATAAGAAAAGCTGTCAAAATGTAGGCAGGTGTGTTGTAGCGTGGGGATCCATGCAAGTCGTCGACTTCGATGCGATGGCGGCGCGCGGGGACTAACTGTACACACACGATAAAAACGATTTTATATATATAATAGACATAAAACTAAATTAAATAAAAAAAAACTTTAATAAATCATTGACTATTAACCTTAACCTGTTAAACGGGGAATAAGCTTTTGTTCCGGGGAATTCCTTTTCCTTGGGGCCTTTTTTTTCATAGTTATAAGTAAAACTTTTTTAATAGATAAGAACAACACAGAACGTAATGCGCTCAATATATAATAATAAATTTCCACGACGAAAAAAGTCGTCATATCCATTGCATAGGTTTTATGTATGACGAAATATTTCGTCATACCCCGTTAACAGGTTAAAGTGAATAGTATAGGATTATAACGGACTTTATTTATATTAGATTTAAAATCGATTTTAAAACAATCAAATGTATTAAAAAATCATAGACATCGCTTCAAAATCAATAGTGGAGAAAAAACAAGATAATTCAAAATAAAATGGCTACACAAAACACACAAAATACATGCGTGTTACAAAAAATCATTTAATGTAAATATTATAATAATTTTACATTAATATATGGAATTCAGTATTAGTATGAGTAACACACTCTAATACCTTAACAGTTGCCATCTTCATATATCTCTGAATTAAATAAGAAAAAGGAATGAAAAAATATTTTTTTTTTTTTTTTTACAATATTAAAAAATGTTAAAACTAAATACTATACATACTGAATGACACTTTCTAAAATAAAACCTTTTCTTTTAAAATTTAATACAAATATTTGACAATAAAATAAAAAAAAATATTTGACAATAAAATAAAAAAAAAGTTATGACACGTTTTCGTAATTTAAACAGAAACTATTTAATATATCGTCTTCTTAGAATATAAACCTGCCAAGTCCATTTTTTATTATAATTTTAACCTATACGAAAGCTCAAACAATACACAAAAAAGAAAAAGCAAGTATGAGGTTTTCAATTAAAAAAAATAAAAATAAATAAATAAGCGTGATGAGTAAACCTATCAAAATCATGGTTTCAAAACGTCGCGAATAATTTAATATACTATATTCATATTTATATTAGCTTGACCTGTATTTATGAAATCCTCAAAATCGCTAAATCAATTTTTTCCCACTTCAACCTGTCATGATTCAAAACTTGAACAAACATCCAAACCATAATAAGACACGATTCGAAAAGAAACGATCATTGAAAAAAAACTAAGAACTACGCTTAACTTAACCAAATAGAAAAATAAAAAAAATAATAACAATAAAAAAAAATCACGAAACGTCCTACCAACAATTCATATAGAATTAGCAGGCTTACACTTAAAGTCGACGATACAAGTGTAATTCTTCAAGTAATACTGAGATAGGAATCTCAAATATATGATGTTTTGTGGTACACTTACTTTCATAGGAACACGTCTTATTATACCAAAAATGACAAAAATTTTGGGCCATATGAATCAAAACAAGACTAAATCTTGAAAGATTACCCATTAATACATACAAAACAATATTTTTTTTTCTATTCAATATTAACACATTCGCGACCGATGACGTGAATTCACGTCATTTAAAATTCCATTCCTAGTTGGGGCTGACGTGAATTCACGTCATTTCAAATTATTATATTATATTTTCAACATAAATATTTCAAAACAAATTTTATCCTCCCCTTGACGATATAAGTTAGCGGCAACCAGCTTCAGAATTTCATTACATTTGCCGTACTCAGAATTAGAAAGGTAGAAAATTAGCCTGTCGCGAATATGTCATAAAAAGCAATCATTACTAATGGACACCTAAATAGTATATATATATATATATATATATATATATATATAAAATACAGCACTTACTTCTTCTTGTTCTTGGGTTGCGCGCGAGGCGGCGTGTTGGGTCTGCCCATGTTAAGGCCGGAGTACAACTTGCGCTTGTCCGCGGGCTTTAGTATCTGGAACGAGCACATCAGTGTCTCGTCTACGGACATGAGGGCGCCTGGAAACCGAAAAATATATATATAAAAAAATAACTCAAAATTTGAACTCAATTGATTTTATTAAATTACAAATATAAAAATCTGTCGTGGCTCAGAGGCAAAAGCGTGCGACTGTAAACGCGACAGGTTGTGGGTTCGATTCCCAATCCAGGAAATTTAAAAGTTTAGTATTTTCATTTCCTGGGTTTGGTAACAAGGCAAAGCGCGGCGTTGATTTCCGCCACTCAGCACGCAATCCCTCGATTCGGTGGAAAGTAGGGAACGGAGTGTCTTAACACTACGTTATCACGTTCCCTCTGCCTACCCTGCTATATGCGGGATACAGTGTGAAGCTAAAAAAAAACAACCACAACAACCTTCCACATACAAATACCAACCAACCAACCACCTAACAATAAAAAAAATAATGTCCAACCAAAAACGAATCAAATTAAAAAAAAAAAGCACTTTAAAAACAAACTAAATCGCCACACGAGTAATATAGTACACACAATATTATCACAACACTCCAATAGATTAACCTAGAGCACTTACAATACTGATAACACCATTCCAACTTTACTATTGTGGGCATTTAAAATTTACATTTTAAACGTATATATAGAATTTCTTTTTTAATATTTTTTTCTTGCTCTGGTAATAAGGTAAAGCGCGGCGTTGAGTTCCGCCACTCAGCACGCAATTCCTCAACTCGGCAGACAGTGACGAACGGAATAGTTACATGTATTAATTCTATAAAATCTAGATTTCAAATTTGTATCAGGCGTGAATAGGTTGATAAGTCACCTTTATATTAAAATTACGATTTTTTTAATCCGTAAAAAATCATTTAAAAATTTATCACTTTCAGAGAACAAAATATTGTAATACCAAAGCATAATTATTACAAATATCTCAAAAACTATTCGTCAATCTTAACAAAATTCAAATGTGATCAAATCCGAAGCACTAGCTATCACATACAAAAAGAATAATCAATATTGGTATACCAGTAAAAAGTCACACATAAAAAAACCAGTCAAATTAAGAAGCTCTTCCAAAATCTCCCAAAAAATACCTTTAATTTCATGCAAATCTATTAAAATTCAATACATACCAGCATTATCGAATTCACCACAATAGTTGGGCGCGGAGAAGAGAGTCACAAGTTGTCGTTTCGCGAAGAACTCGTAGCCGTCTTCGACGACCTGGTGCGCCCGGCAGATCAGGTCGAACTCATGTTTAGAGAGGAACTTGCCCACTACCTGCGAATATTAACATTACTTATAAATATTTATTACATACATACATAGCTTCACGCTGTATCCCGCATATAGCAGGGTAGACAGAGGGAACCTAGTGTTAAGACACTCCGTTCCCCACTTTCCGCCGAATTGAAGCATTGCGTGCTGAGTGGGCGAACTTAACGCCGCGCTTTTGTCTCGTTACCAAAACCCAAGAAATAAAACGATCCATTTCCTGGAGTGGGAATCGAATCCACAACCTGTCGCGTTTACAGTCGCACATCGTTACAGTTAGATAGAGGGAACCAGAGAACCTAGTGTTGAGACACTCCGTTCGCTTTTAACAAACATTTATCTAATGGTTGTTAAATGGGGAATGGAAATGTTCACAGACGTTCCATTACATAACGATGGGCTTATATAAACTTAGGTTACTTTCAATTTAAATTTCTACTTTGAATTATTTTATATAAAATCAAGAAAGAAAACCGAGTACAAAGAACACTAATTTAGGAGTACAATTATTACGAATAACTCAAAAACTAATGTGACAACATCAGAAGTATATCTTATAAAAAAAGAATCGATCAAAATTAGTTCACCTAATAAAAACATATGCGGTATAACACATAAAAAAAGTCCAAGTGATAACCTCCTTTTCTTTGAAGTCGGTTAATCGGTTTATATACTTTCTATACAACAAATACACGTTTCTTCCGCAAACGTCGTTGGGACAAGGCCGATATAAACACATATAAAGATAAATAGTCAACAAATAACTCATTTGTATGTATGTATGTATGTATACATGTTACATTACATAAGATGAACACGACTTTTACCTTTGTACTGTAATTATGATAATAGCTCTTATATAAATAATAATCCTTACTAATATTATAAATGCGAAAGTAACTCTGCCTGTCTGTCTATCTGTTACGCTTTCACGCCTAAATCACTGGATCGATTTTGATGAAATTCGGTATGAAGATAGAACTGAACTTGGGAAAGGACATAGGATACTTTTTATCGAATATAGATCGAAAAAAAGGGGATGAAAGTTTGTATGGAAGTTCCTTAATGTCAAACATAAAATCATGCAAGGTTGTTTCACCTGTATACATAAACCACTGAACCAATTTTGACAAATAAGTCTAGACCTTGGGAAAGACTAGGCTACTCCTTACCATGTCGCGCGATATAAATGAATTCCACGGGCGTAAAGCTAGTATAATAAATATATTTAATTTCTCCGCTCTCATATCACAAAGCACGGCGTTAAAATCCGTTATTTAGCACGCAATAATGTTTGGAATTCGGCCAGAAAGAAGAGAAGGGAGTGTCTTAACACTAGGTTATCTTCGCCTACAATGATATACAGGAAATAGCGAGAAGACGCTTTATAAAGTTAAGACCATCTAGGCACAGTGGAACAACATCTCACTGTAATATAGTTTACAGTTTTGGGCTCAATTCCCACTCGAGTAAATTTTTAAAAATATCATATACAAATACATATAATATAAATAATAACATAAAATAAAAAAAATAGATAAACATATTAAAAATAAAATGAGTCGTTCTAGTACGAAAAAGCACGGCGCTGAGTTCCGCCACTCAAAACAATTTAGTTTAACTGGAAACGTTACCGATTGTGTGCTCTATCTCACTGCAGGAAATAATCAAAGTAAACTAATTCCATCGCTCTAGTACGAAAAAGTGCAGCGTTGAGTTCCGCAACTCAAAACTCAATTTAATTTAAAAAATAAAACATAATTAAAACTAAAACCATAATAAAACTTTCATATGAGTGCAGTAATCACGAATCAGTTTTCGATTAAAGCAGAGCAATATACATGCATATGCATACGCTGAGGACTTTGCGAGTTGGCAAGGCATAATTACAATGTAATATCCGCTGTGAAGCACCTAGGGTGAATGCGGGTAAAGTGTGTAGAATTTAATTTCCGCAGCTTATACCTGTATTTCCTTGAAGAATATTTATTATAAAACTAAGCTTTTACTGATATCTTTGTTAATGAAAACAGAATATTTAGAAATTGATAAAAGTGTGAATGAAATAGGAATCGAGCTCACGCCTCTTGGAATACAGGTCAAGGAATCTAGGACGGCATCCAGAAGGTGTAGGTTCGAATCTTGCTACGTTGAAGTTTTATGAAGATACAAAATATTTTTCTTTACTTAACATGTGCATAACATTGACAAAAGTGTTTAAGCTATGCTCATGTTAAAAAAATATTTTTATTTAAAATAACATTTCAAGCACCGACTTTCTAGAATCACTTATCTACATACAAATGAACTATGCTATTCTTTCCAAATTACCCAAATTCTCCTACTAGCTCAGCTATATGTGCCGTCCAATGTAAAGTTACGATTTAATGAAATAATGTATTGGAATTTCTTTAACTTCCCTTTATACTAAAAATTGAAAAAAATATTGTAAAATATATAAATATATAAAACAATTTATAAAATCAGTAACGTTACAACATGTGACTCGTGTAGTTAACGTGTGCATAAAATTCCTCTTCGCATCCATAACATACTTAATCCTTACCTCCGTGCCAAAAGTAAAGCTGACACCACGATCGTTCTCTCCCCATCCAGCCGTGTCCTTATCGGGGTCGGACCACAGCAGGTCGCAGAGCAGCCCCTGGTCGGGCACGTCAGTGGGCCGCATGATCCTGCGTATTTGTTCCATCGCTTGCAAGTCGGGGGAAAGACCGCCATGGCAGCAGAAGATTTTCTCATCAACTGTTGACAATGTATATAGAGATTTAGTAAAGTTGTAAGGTGACAAATTATAATTATTATATAGTAATAGGGACATCGATTATAAATGGAATAACAAATAATATTTTGCCGTAGAACAATCGTTTCTATAAAAGAAATAAACGCACGTTTCTATTAACTTAACCTATATAGATAGATATCTACCGATTCTTAATTTGCAATGATATTTTGACTCATCTTAACAGATTCATATGTGCACACGTGTCCGGACCTGATGTTAATACAAAATTTTCATAGCATGAACCTTGCCAGGGCAATGAGAATGACGAGAAAATACTTTCAAGGCAGTGACAGTTTTTGCTTTATAGAAAACTATCATTTTTACCTAAATTTGTTTACATTTATAAAAGTGACAAGTGAATACATAAACACACAATGTTGACATTCTGTGTTTACAAACGTTACATACATAATAATCGTATGTTAAAAACATTATGTATTTATTATAATACGTAATCTACTTTCAAATTACTATAGAATATAAAACAATATCACATATATTTTTAGCTTTAGCTTCACGCTGTATCCCGCACCAAGCAAGGTAGACAAAGAGGGAACCTGAGAATCTAGTGTTAAGACACTCCCTTCTCTTTTAATATTTCCGTTCCACACTTTCCAGCGAGTTGAAACATTGGGCGCTAAGTGGGGGAACTCAACGATTTGCATTGCCATGTTATCAAAGCGAGGAAATGAAAATACTAAACATTATTTAATATTTTCATTTCCTTGAATGGTAATCGAATCCACAACCTGTCACGTTTACAGTAGCACGCTTGTGCCTCTGCGCCAAAACAACCTAGAATCAAGTGCCAATACACTCCGTTCTCCACATTTCGTTCACGAGACAAACAAAACAATAAAATCTACATTACATAAAACCTAACACCCAACCATCTATCACCGCTGACCTATCATAAAACGCTTATCAATCGCATGATATCACGCTGATAACACAACAAGTAGTAAACAAGTGCATGGCCGCATACAGTCACTGTGTGATCTAGTCACCGGCGCCGGCTGCAAGGCGTATCGCAATACGTTAGACTGACGCCGTTGATAACCTAATATGTCAATTGTCTAGAAATGAACGATAATGAGATGCTAGGAACTTTCTATTGGAATTCTAATATGTGGGTAATAAGAATAGCTTAAAAAATGAGAACATTGCGACTAAAAGTTGAAAATTCGACTATATCTTTATGTGTTAGTGCAAACTTTTTACTAGGTGAACCGATTTTGATGATTCTTTTCTTATATGATAGCTAGTGCTTCTTATATGGTCCCAATTAAATTTACTTATGATCTGACCAATAGTTTTTGAGTTATTCGTAATATTTTTTTGTTAAATCTTAACTTTACCATAAACTAAACTAAGACATACACAAGGATAAGGCTGACACATATACATATACATAATATCAGAAAGTGGTTAATAGATTATGAAATTTTATGACCTGCTACATTAGTTACAATTACCATAAATCCTATATTAAATGGCCTCTAAAGGGTCGTTTCTTAGATCGTTAACTATGTCGTTTAGATCAAATTTATGACCTTTAGGCATTTAGTAAAGTCAGCGAAGAAAAAAATGAAGAGAGTAGGTACATAAATATAAATAGCTGAGCGAAGACACTCAGCTCTCCACTTTCACTTTAAAACACTGCGATAAATGTAAAAAAAGGAACATTTCTCTCGAACCAACAACCCTTACTTGTATAACGAGACATTATCCTTCTGGACTACGTCAACACCAAAGTATCGCTTAACTTAATCTATCTATATCCTGCGACTTTGTTTACGTGGACTATAAAACCTAAAATTCCATTTTCGTAAGAATTTTAAGAAATCCTCTCTTAGTGCTCCCCTACTTTTCCCAAGGAGCATACATACCAAATTTCAGTTTCTAAGCCAATATTTTCGCCTGTACGTTGTCTGTAACGCAAGCGTTTTATATATCGCTGCTCCGGAGCAACAATGACGTAACTGCATATTTCGAAATAGTTCAGGAGGCGCAAAAAACTTTAATGATTATCTTTACAATTCAATAATTCTTGAATGCGAATAACTTTGGCACTGAACCCCCGGGAAGTAGTACATATGAGTATGTATCTTAAAATTTAGTTTAGTTTAAAATTTAGTTAGGTAAGCCGGTAAATTAAAGGAAGCCGACACATTTAGGAAAATTGCTATAGGAGATATTTCGTAATTTCACTATACAATGATGAGGCGATGACCTTTTTTTTAGGTCTATAAGATGTCTGAGCTTGTTTGCTGGTGACCTTTTTTTTTAATATTTTTTTAGGTCTCATACTTGTACTTAGAAAAATTAGGCAAGCCGGTGGTAATCGAGTTATATTGATGCCTCGCCACTGGTATGTATTGCAAGGAATTAGAGGGTATCAAAAATTTTATTTCATTTTCTCTATGCACTTAAGTTCATTTCGCAAAATTCAGTTACGTCATTGTTGTTTCGGAGCAGCGATATATAGATGTGTAAAACGAGGAAAATCAATATTCGCGACGTAGGACAAAGTGCAATGATCGAAGTAACAGAATAAGACCAATTGCGCAAAACCACATTACTTCTGTTCGTGCTTGCTAGCTTCAATTCAGTTTACCAATTTATTGTAAGAATGTCATTTAAAATGTTTCATTTTATAATAAAAGTACCAAATTGAAGTTATTTCAGTACTTTAGTTTATTTTCTTGAATATTTAAGCCGAAGTCGGTTAAATTCATGAGATGACGAAAATTAATAATTAAAGATGAGAAGAGAAAAAATTTAAATCATGCGAGAGTAGGCTGATAAATCGATTTGCATATACAACATTTTATACTTGAATGGTAATCGAATCCACAACCTGTCACGTTTACAGTAGCACGCTTGTGCCTCTGCGCCAAGACAACCTAGAACCAAGTGCCAATACACTCCGTTCTCCACATTTCGTTCACGAGACAAACAAAACAATAAAATCTACATTACATAAAACCTAACACCCAATCATCTATCACCGCTGACCTATCATAACGATGACCTAATTAAAAAATCATAAATTAGATTTTTTACCACGAAACTACTTAAGACAATGATTATGACTTTGATTAAAACAATAATATAAATTAAAATATAAAAAAAATTTCTTTTCAACATACTTAAATAATGTACAAATATATATTGACGTTTCCCAAAAAGTGATATTTTCTAAATAGGTCACTATAATTGTAAAGGTATGATGTATACTCAAATATAAATCTTAAAATATAGGGTAATTTAGTTATATTATATTGCTAATATACTGTTAAATTCAAGAAATGACGAAAATTAATAATGAAAGATGAGAAGAGAATAAATTCAAATCATGCGAGAGTAGATTGACAAATCGAGTTGCATATATACAACATTTTAAATATTAATAACCAATATAATCCATAGACACAGAATTTAAATAAAATTTAATATAAAAATACATTAAAAAAGTACACATTTTCTAATGAAAACATATAAAGCCAAAAAAAGCCAACAACAGAATGAACTACAATGATAACGTTTAATGTTTTAGCTTCACGCTGTTGTTCTATCAAAATTTTACCACTTTCCGCCGAATCGAGGCATTGCGTGAGTGGCGGAGCTAAACGCCGCGCTTTGCCTTGTTACCAGAGCGATACCTTAATAAATAACAAATCAAAATAAGGTAATTCCAATAGATAGATATAACAGTTTTAACAATATAGCCTTGATTGGATCTTGTTATACACTTGTAAATAAATTACGTAAACGAGTGATTGAACCGTGACACAGTCCAAGAACGGGTGAGTGGATAAATATTTACATCAAGAGGCAGGACCTAAATTGAAATCCTAAGATAGCAAATACACTTAGAAACTTCAATAAAGCAAAGTATATAAGAGAAAAAAACGAAACCAAATTATTTTACAATTGTTGGAATATCAATTGATTTTATATTTGGTTAACTGACTTGTTAAATTATCAAGTTGTTTTATAGATTGTCAATTGATTATTATACAAAAACTAATCTTTTATAATTAGTACGTCTTTTGACTTTTACTATAAAATGGTTGCCACCACTCATACTGTGTTTTTACGTGTAAGAACTTTCGAGTCGATAAGCAGTCTCTTCAAGTACTCTTTCTTTTCGGTGAAATATAAATAATTTATAAAACCGAATGACCGTTTTATTTACCCTAACCTCCTACAATTGTAATAATAAAACACAGTTATTGCTACAAAAAAGACTTACAATATGCTAGAATTATTTATATTAAAAACTAAATGTTATGGCAAAATGCGCAACTCAGCTAATGATGCTTGAGACTGATCTCAATCATCGCCAATATTCAGTTACATCTACGATTTATTTATTTCATGTAAATAAGTATCGGTAATTTAAAAAAGTAATAATCAATTTGATTTACATAGATTAGTAGTAAGAAAACCTAGTGTCTAAGTCACTACATTCTCATTTACGCCCGAAATCGAAATATTGCTTATTGAGTGTCAGAACCCAACGATTAAACCCCGCGATTTGTCTTATTAGAACGGAAAAATGAAAATATTTTAAATATCCCCACATGAAAATCGAACCCACTACCACTTGCATTTACAGCAGTGGCGAGGGGTGAAAATATTAGTTAGGCAAGCCGGTAAATTAAGGGAAGCCGATGTATATTTAGAGAAACCGGTATATATATTTAGGGAAGCCGGTAATTTTTAGGGAAGCCGATATATTTAGGGAAATCGGTATAGCATGTCAAGGTTTTTCGTAATTTCACTATACAATTTTGACGATGACCTTTTTTTTAGGTTTCATTCTTGTACTTTGAAAAGTTAGGTAAGCCGGTGGGAATCGAGTTGTATGGACGCCTCGCCACTGATTTACAGTCAGATAGTTCCACTGTATCATGACGCAACTAAAATATTTTTAATATATATTTATGGCTCTTTTAGCTATTAACTTCTACGTCGCAATATTGAATAGGTACTACCTATATGAAAATGAATTTAGTATTTTGCGCCTCGACAGATCAGTCAATTACCTTTTACGATAACAAAATATCTAAAATCTAGATAAAAAAAGTCTTAAAACGATCAAATATTCTTATAAGATATAAAATTTCAGGAAATACGCGTCCAGAGGATTGCAGAGTAAACGAGATAAACACGACAGGTGTTATCAAACGCATACATCAAATTTATTTGTATGTATTTCGAATGAATGAACTATTAAAATATTTACAGACGTGATAACGATAAGGTCACAAAACTGCGAAGGATTGGTGAATTTTTATATCACGAGGTTTTTTGCGACCTTATATATATATATATATTTTTGCTTGTCGTGGCGCAGAGGCACAAGCGAGAGACTGTAAACGCGACAGGTTGTGGGTTCGATTCCCACTCTAGGAAATGTAAAATTTAGTATTTTCGTTTCTTGGGTTTGGCAACAAGGCAAAGCGCGGCGTTGAGTTCCGCCACTCAACACGCAATGCCTCAATTCGGCGGAAAGTGGGGAACGGAATTGTTGAAAGAGAATGGAGTGTCTTAACACTAGGTTCTCTGGTTCCCTCTGCCTACCCCGCTATATGCGGGATACAGCGTGAAGTTTTAGCTTCGCGGTGTCTGTAGATCCCTTCAGTTAGGTTATCTGGAAGAGATCACTTTTAGTGATAAGGCCGCCTTTGTGCATTTGTTATATTATTTTAAATTTTCTTTACGTTTATTTCAAGTGTGCAATAAAGTTTTTATCTATTTATCTATCTATCTGTATCCCGCATATAGCAGGGTAGGCAGAGGGAACCTGAGACCCTAGTGTTAAGACACTCCGTTCTCTTACAATATTTCCGTTCCTCACATTATATATGCAAAATTATAATGTTTATTAGTGTTTTTTTTTTATATACCTACAAGCCATATGTTTATATGTGTGTATAGCAGGGTAGCCAGAGAGAATGTAGTGTCAAAACACTTCGTTCAATGCATTCCGCCCGTGATAAGTGAAAGAACTCAACGCCACGTTTTGCCTTGCCAGAGCGAAGAAATAAAATATATTTCCTCTCAGTAATTAATATTCCCATGCACGTGTAGATCACGTTTGGCTCAAGCTGTTACGGAAGCGGCTAAACTTAGCCTCAATGCGTATTGACGTCATAGCTGTGTTTGTTGATATTCCCCTTTCATTATGAAATTATATCGGTTGTAAATAACGCTAAGTAGCTTTTACGACATTATAATGTTTAAAAAAAACAGCTTCACGCTATATCCCGCACATAGTTGGGTAGGCAGAGGAAATCTGAGAACCTAGTGTTAAGACACTCCGTTCTATTAGGATTTCCGTTCCCCACTCTCCGCTGAATTGAAGCATTGCCTGCTCAATAGCGGCGGATCAACGCCGCGCTTCCCTTTTTACAAGGAGTGTTTTCTGGAGTGGGTATCGAACCCACAACCTGTTGCGTTAACAGTCGCAGGTCACTATTCGTAAGATTTATTTTTGTTATTTTATCATTATCCAAGGGATATATTATTAAAAGGAAACATTTACTTCTAATAATGACAAAATTACAATCTTAAAAACTTCTAAATGGCTATCCTATAAAGTAGTGCTTTTGCACTTATACCAGTACCTATCGATATATACAATATACATATCATCGTAGCAAGAACTTTCCCAGTACATAAAACTGTCCACTAAATCGGAATGAAGGACGTAAACAAATTCGCGACGGTCGTCAATCGTTGACGTTGGACGATGTTATAAAAATTTCACTCATATCCTAAATTTAACAATTTGTATGTCTGTTGAAAATAAAGATGAAATATGGCTTCATATTTAGTTATTTAAATCTAAATATTAAGTCGAACTCTTGCAAAAATATCGAAAATTATAAAAAAAATATTAAATACATACTTTCCACGCAATTTAAGTTTGAGGGTAATTTACTAATTTAATTTCGTCTCCCTTAGTACTTCAATATACTATCAAAAGAAAGAAGATACCAAATGTCAGTTTTCTACATACAGTAGTTTCGGCAGTGCGTTGTCTTTCTACTCAGTAACAAACGAATAACATATATTTTTGTACCAGGCGTGAATATCTATATATAAATACGTGAAGCAAAAACTCTGGACCCCTTTTTACGAAAATTACGCGGACGGAGGAGCATGAAACTTGGCACACTTAGTTTATATATAGAAGGAATGCAGGATGCTAAGATTTTTTTAAAATAATACGTAAAAAGTATATTAAATTAAATAATAACACACTACCATAAACATGGATGTCAAACCGACATACATGTTTATATAAAGTGACATATACAGTGCTAAAGACAACGCGTTGTTAACGCGTCAACGGCAACACTAGTAACAGTAAATGAACTTGTATACACATTAATTAAAACATTAACAGACTTAAGGCTTGCTTTATTTATATTTATTATTATTACAGGAAGAATAAATCACACACATTAAAAAAGCAAATAACCATAAAACATAAATGACAAATAAAAACAACAACTACCCTCAAAAGCATGCAACTTCCGAGTTATCAATATATTCACCTCGTACAAAAATAAACATGACCGTGATGAATAAATAAACAGATAACATAGTGTCATATATAAGCTCGTAATATCCGCACCAGATATCGAATCAGGATGCTTCTGAGATAACGTAAAGACGATCATTGTTTACTTGTCATAATATATTAGCATAGTACTATATGAACTGTTCATTGTATACATCGACTTTCTTTAAAAAAAAAAAAAAAACAAAAAATTGAGACTTAAGGAAATAATTTAATTGCCTTTAAAATTTAAAATTTCAATTTTGGCAATAGTCCCACGGAAATGAAATGTAAAACATTTCATTATCGGTATAACGTACACGAGTTCAAGTTTTCAAACAAATCGGACAGTAAGAAGTGGGAGAATTGACTGGTGAGTACAGAAACAACGTAAGTCACAAAAAATGTAAAAATTCGTAATCGTTTTAAACTAGCTTAGAAAGGCAAGATGCGTGTTGTTGTTCTCCCTCCTGCAAAATTTGAAAATCCGGACTTACGTTGTTTCTGCACTCACCGATTCAATAGTGTTGCTAATCTTTCTTAAATTGATAGACAAGACAAGCTAAAGAAGAGTGTCCATATAACCCTATTATTTTTTTTAATTTATATAATGTTTTTATTATATTTGTTTTCAACCACACCATACAAAAAAGGGCCATAAAAAAAAGGTCGCAAGGTCGTTTGAAAAGGGATAAATAGCCTCATAGCGACCGCAGTAATTCCTTCAGAGTTTTAAAAAACAGAACAAAAAAATTAAAAGATAACACGAAAATTGTATGAATCATAACCATTAGCAAATTTTTTACCAATTAAAAGTAATGTAATACAACGAATAGCCAATCACATGGTAGTCAGAGAGAACGTAGTGTCAAGACACTATGCTAACCACTTTCCGTGCTAAATCGAGACACTGAGTGTTGCGTGAGCGGAAAAAGGAAAATAATTAAAAAATAATTATTTCTCCGACAGGGAATCGAACCAACAACCAATCACGTTTACAGTCAGACACTATCCTACTGCGTTACTATGGCGTCAAATATAAATTAAGGACTAAATTACAAAAGAAATACATTTAAAACAATTTTCCTTATCTGGGACAAGGGAATTAGGCTACAGAATACAAAATCCTCTCCTCACATAATGAATAATTAAGGGATATTAACAAAAAAAAAAACAAAACGGACTTCAAATAAAAAACATATTACGAATAACTCAAAAATTACTTGCCAGATATTAAATAAATATAAATCGGACCACACCAAAAAAGTAGCAATCATATAGAGCTAATATAAAACAATTTTTTCACGATTATCACACATATTAAATGAAACTATTTTAGCCGGATCAACCGTCTACCTGTGACCACGGACTACTGTAAAGTGTTCGCAAAAGTCGGGTTTCCAAAAATGTATTTCCGAATACTAAAATATACGCGATTAATCCGGTTAAAATAACAAAACAAAAATTAGTTCACCCACACCTAGTATTAAAAAGTTATCCAGTGACACGAAAAAAACAGTCAAATACAAAAACAGTCAAGATTGGTGGTAGGAGGTTCGTCCTCCGTCTGGCTCGCGACCACTATCATGTCAAAGACGAACCGCCAAATATCTTATGATGTGTTCCGGTTCGATGGCATGTAAGCCAGGTTTTCCCCTTTCCCACCCATCCTTTCCCCAAAATGTGGTGGTTCCGATAGCGGACTACTACATTATCCTCCCCTTCCATCTGTATCCTCTAGGTTGGCAACGCATCTAGTACATCTCTTGTGTTGTACATGTTCATGGGCGAAGGTAACCACTTACCATCAAGCGGTCCTTCTGCTCGTTTGCCATCCGGTATCAATAAAAAAAAAAAAAACCAGTCAAATACATCCTTTTTTAGCAGTCGGTTAATAAAATACCTCCACATATAAACTTCTAACGTAAAATTAAAAGCATAGCAACATATAAAACATTCACGGAAGTGTTCCTGCCTTCAACCGCTTTCCTACTCAAGACAATAGCACTCTATACTCAACGAGCCAACAATCGAACTGAGAACTATGGACTATAACAAACAAGAGACTTATTTTTTCTTACAAGAAAACTGATGTAGCTACTTAAAATAATCCGTTAAACATGAAACATTGAAAGATTGGTAATGGATTCGATTCTCACTTGGAGAAATAATTATATATACATATATATAATTTATTGTTAAGTGTTGGTAACATGCAATTTGGGCTGTAAGCTGCGAGCAGAGTGTTTTGACACTAGGTTATCTCTGTTGTCTGTGTTATCTAGTGTCTATCATGCTATGCGGAACAAAGCGCGAGCTGTTTTTTTTTCTTTTTTTAATAATACACTTACTATTTTTTTTTTAACTTTACGCTGTATCCCGCATATAGCAGGGTAGGCAGAGGGAACCTGAGAACCTAGTGTTAAGACACTCCGTTCTCTTTCAATAAATCCGTTCTCCACTTTCCGCCAGATTGAGGCATTGCGTGCTGAGGGGCTAAACTCAACGCCGCACTTTGCCTTGTTACCAAAAACCCAGGAAAATGAAAATTCCATTAGACTCTTTCATCTTTATTATCTTTGGATGTTAATTACATGCTTAAAATGATAAAAACAAAATACAATCATTTGTGCGAGTGGAAATCAAGTCCACAATCGCGTACAGTAAGACGCTATCCTACTGCGCCATGATGGCCTTTACCCATTATATTAAATGTGTAATATAATGTGTAACATAGAAAAACTAGTATCCCCGTTGACGCGTTAACAACGCGTTGCCTAGCAACGTATATGTCACTATATAAACTATAAGTGTGCCAAGTTTCACGCTCCTCCGTCCGCGTAATTTTCGTAAAAAGGGGTACACAAAGTTTTGCTTCACGTATTAATATATAGATAACATATATACAAAGAAAAGCACACGACACCTTTATCCTAACCGCAAACATACAAAAATGCAACCGCAGGGCACGTTTATATTTCAAGGCAAGGCAAAGCAAAGATTTCTTGAGAAACGGTAACAGATATATGTAACTTAATTACACACGAATAATAAGGAAGTCTACGGAATGCTAACCTCAGTCAACAACTTCATAGGAAACCTCCAGTTTTATCTAATTATCTATATATATGAATAATATTTAATTGATTATATCCGTACATATATTATATCATAATAAAAAAAATGCGAAGTAATAAGTGTTTTTTTTTTAATTATTTTATGTACAAATACAGAAATGGTAAATAAAATCTTTTTAAATTAAAATATATAAAAAAATAATAACGCCACCTAAGCACAGAAATGTAAAAAGAGAACGGAGTGTCTTTACACGAAGTTCTCTGGTTCCCTCTGCCTACCCTGCCATGTGCGGGATATAGCGTGAAGCAAAAAAATAAAAAAAATATATATATAAACTGTTCCGTTCCTCACTGACTGGTTGATAGACCACGCACAGTCAAATCACTGACCATAGGCGCTGAAAGTTAACATCAAGGCTCCTTGGGGGTGTAGGGGAAGCATTAAGAGAGGATTTTCAGAAATTTGTATGGGAATGGAAAAATATTTTCACTAAAACAAAGTGGCAGTCAGCAAATAGTAGGAAAATTATATTAAATATTAAAATTAGTACATATTTTTGTAAATGCTAAAAAAAAACAATGTTTGTAGATGATATCATACATTTAGAAAATCTTAAAAAAAATTGACAACACTACAGCAAATTTTTATACAACAAACAAAATTTTACTATCAAAATTTAAATAAACTTCAAAAAACGGAAATAAACGCAGTACGAACACAAATAGGACACATTTGTTTGGTGGTAGGAGGTTCGTCCTCCGTCTGGCTCGCGACCACTATCATGTCAAAGACGAACCGCCAAATATCTTATGATGTGTTCCGGTTCGATGGCATGTAAGCCAGGTTTTCCCCTATCCCACCCATCCTTTCCCCAAAATGTAGTGGTTCCGATAGCGGACTACTACATTGTCCTC
>JAKGSA010001411.1:27773-65207 GCA_033558755.1 Philaethria dido
TATATATATATATATATATATATATATATATATATATATAAACTGTTCCGTTCCTCACTGACTGATTGATAGACCAGGCACAGTCAAATCACTGACCATAGGGGCTGAAAGTTAACATCAAGGCTCCTTGGGGGAGTGTAGGGGATACATTAAGAGAGGATTTTCAGAAATTTGGGGAATGGAAAAATATTTTCACTAAAACAAAGTGGCAGTCAGCAAATAGTAGGAAAATTATATAAAATATTAAAATTAGTACATATTTTTGTAAATGCTAAAGAAAAAACAATGTTTGTAGATGATATCATACATTTAGAAAATCTTAAAAAAAATTGACAACACTACAGCAAATTTTTATACGACAAACAAAATTTTAATATCAAAATTTAAATAAACCTCAAAAAAATGGAAATAAACGCAGTACGAACACAAATAGGACACCATTCATATCTCAGCAACCTTACACGAGCCTTGCGTTACACTTAACGTATGTATGTTTAAATAATGACCTTGACAAAGTTTGTTCGACGGGATATTTACCATGTATTGTTTTTATTTTGGACTCCCGATATTTCGATGCTGTTGCAAGCACCATGATCACGGCTAAACTGGAGATACTGCGAAGCCGACGGCCAAAATAAAAACAATACATGGTAAATATCCCATCGAACAAACTTATTCTTATGTATGTGACCATGAGAGTTTAAATTCATAGACCTTGACAAAATTAATTTTTTAATGTTTTTCTTGTCCATACATAACGACAAATTTCAATTAGTTCAGGTTAGACGACCTAAAACATATTGTATAGTTCTTTTGACGAATTTTCTTAATAAACTTTTTTTAGCTTCACGCTGTATCTCGCACATAGCAGGGTAGACAGAAGAAACCTGTGAACCTAGTGTTAGGGTTTCGCAATTCAACATGCAATATATATTTTTTTTAATGGATAACGGATGGCAAAAGAGCAGAAGGACCACCTGATGGTATGTGGTTACCTTTGCCCATGACCATCTACAGCACCAGAGATTTTCTAGATGCGTTGCCAACCTAGAGGATACAGATGGAAGGGAAGGACAATGTAGTAGTCCGCTATCGGAACCACCACATTCTGGGGAAAGGACGGGTTGGGATAGGGGAAAACCTGGCTTACATGCCATCGAACCGGAACACATCTTTAGATATTTGGCGGTTCGTCTTTGACATGATACTGGTCGCGAGCCAGACGGAGGACGAACCTCCTACTACCAAACAATTTCTCTCAAAATCTCAGAAGTGTTGTAACACTACAAATCTCTCTGACCCTCCATTACGCAGAAAAAAAGCTTGAAGTAGCTTTTTTAAGCTAGTAAAAATCATATTAAAAATTACTGTGATATAATCGAAGAACACTATAATAAATAACGTTTCTCTTTGTATGATTTGCGAATACAAAACAAGCAAGGTGAACGCTCCTCAGTTTATTAGAATAATGAATACTAATTTAGCGAAAGTTTTGTTTCGCTGTCAAATGTAGACGTAACGAGAAAATATGAAAATAGACTAGTTCTTTTTATAATACAACAGTAGTAAACTGGAATACTAGGGAACGAAAATGTTTAAAGAGAACGGAGTGTCTTAACACTAGGTACCCTATTATACCCTATCCATACACACACATAGCAGGGTAGACACCCTGCTATTTTGTGTATGGATACAACGTGAAGCTAAAAAAATGTATTAAGCAATGCGAGTGGCACAATTGAAGGGTAAAGTACACGTTACTGAGGTAACGGCAGAGGGAACCAGGAAACCCTGACTATCCGCCTTAAATCGCAATTGAGACATTGCTTTTTAAGTGGCGAACTCGACGCCGCATTTTGTAATGCTAGAGCGGCGAAACGAAAATATAATCAAAAATTCCCCCGAGTGAGAATCGAACCCACAACCCGCGTTTACGGTCACATGCTGTCCCCACTGCGCTAGGAATGCCTCATGGCTCACAAAGGCGCGATTTAACGTAAGACTGTTATTCAATCATATAGAAACATCAAAATGGAATTAGACTATATTATGCGTACAAAATACTTATAGCCTGGATTAACATTCTACTATCCCTACTTAATAAGTGTGAATGTAAGTTTGTTTGTTACGTCACAACTACTCAACCGATTATCATGATAACTTTGTACACATATTCTTAGAGGCATTACAAAAGAGATATGATATTTTGAAAAAAAAAAAAGATGTCTAAAAAATAATTGGCAGGCATAATTGTTTGTCAAAATTAACGCACACAAACTATAACAAATGTAGCATGACATGTACCATTGACACCACGCGAGAGAAGCCGCGGGTAACAGCCTGTTTTCCCTTAATCTCAAGATTTCCGCCCACGTTCCCTACGTGAATTTCTCAAGGGTCTTCTTAATACCTGACCCAATTTGCCGATCAAACTTCTGATCTTATACAAAATTAGGATTACTTTCAGTGCGTAGGAGGAACGTTATATAAATAACGTAACCAAAATATTTACTCAATAATGAATAATACATGTTAGGTTTACTATATTTTTTATAGCTTCACGCTGTATCCCGCATATAGCATAGTAAGCAGCGGGAACCTGGTGTTAAGACATTGCATGCTAAGTGGCGGAACTCAACGCCCCGCTTTGCCTTGTAACCAAACCCAGGAAATAAACATACTAAACTTTTACATTTCCTGTAGTGGGAATCGTACCCACAACCTGTCTGCGCATTTAACTAGCTGCTTGCCACTGACTTTAAAATCTAAAAATTTCCGTTTTTCGTAGAGGAATTTAGGGAAATCTCTTAACTTCCCTACACTCCCCAAAAGCCTACATGCACCCAGAATTTCATCTTTCTATGTGTGCGGTAATTTCATTATTGTACGTTGTCAATACAGTCACTAAGTAGCACCAGACGTTTTATATATATATATATATATATATATATATATATATATATATATATATATCCTTATATGTATATACTCTCTCTGCTCTCTCTATATATATATATATATAGATTAAATGACAAGGTCAACAAATTACTAAAACTGACCTCTCTTAGAGTACACCGAGTCTATAAGCCAGAAGTTTTAAGTAATGAAAATGTAGGAAAATAGCGGGGGCTGAGGCAGTGAGCGCTCCGTTAATAACATTCATTCCCACCTTTCCGCCGAAATAAAGCATTTGCGTGCTTGCGAGCCGGGACTCAACGCGCTTGGTGTGCTTTCCTTAATATTAGTTGTTATAAATATTTAATAATTTCTTTCCTGGAGTGGAAATCGAACCCACAACCTGTCATATTTACTCCACTTTATAACTAAGACTAAGACGTCTTTATAATTAAAATTTACAAAAAATCTTATACTAATTAATAATTATTGAATAAAGTATAAAAAATAGGTCATACAGACGAACAAATTCATTTCAAGACCGATTAAAACGGTCGCCTCTTAACTTATATTAATAAATATTCCACGAATTTCATGCTTCCAATGAATACACATTGATTTGGTCTTTTCATTAGAAAATATCATAATCTATCTATAAATACGTGAAACTTAAAAACTTTGCATATCCTTTTTACGAAAATTACCACCGGACGGAGGCATGAAACTTGGCACACTTATAGTTTACATAGAAGGGTACAGAATGTTATGTGTTTTTAAATATTATAAGAGTATATTAAATTAATGAAATAAATGCTACACACTACCATGGTTTGACATGCTTGACTGTGTGATGTGATTGAATATGTGACATATATACTTTGCTAAAGACAACGCGTTGTTAACGCGTCAACGGGAACACTAGTTTAAATAAAAAATGACTTAAAATCGACAAAGAAAATTAATAAATACTGTAATCTATTTCTATTTTTATATAACGCCTGTCGTGGCGCAGAGGCACAACCGTGCGACTGTAGCCTGCGACAGGTTGTGGGATGGAAATTCTCACTCCAGGAAATGGAATTTTTCATTTCCTGGGTTTGTCAACAAGGCAAAGCGGCTGGCGTTGAGTTCCACTTTCAGCACTCAGCACGCAATGCCTCAATTCGGCGGAAAGGAACAGGTGTCTTAGCACTAGGTTTTCCTCTGCCTACCTGCTATATGCAGGCAGGGATAGAGTTTGTATCATAGTAACATGCCAATTTATTTATATGTATATATATTTATGACAGATTGCGTAGAACAAAAAAACATGCTTAAAAGTATTTTATTGTTGCTTAATGTTGTCATGGTAGTCACAACAAGAACGTCAGGTTCTTGCTATGAAAATATTGTTGTCATCGGATTCGGACACGAGTGCAATTTTTCTTTTTTAACATCAAAAAACTGCACTAAAGATAATAAGATCTCAACTAAATTTAAATGAGACCACGCCAGAAGCACTAGCTATCATATAAACAGAGAATCATCAAAATCGGTTCACCCAGTAAAAAAAATCGCTAACCGTTTTTGCAGTCTGTTAAACAACGATACGTAGCAAGCCACACGTCTGAAGCAGATACGAGTATATAAATTGAACATACAGGAAAACAATAGGTCGTATCCGCAACACAAATTGTATAATATGTATTATTTACTGGTACAATCATGCTGTCACTTGCATGGGAATTATTGAGATTGTCACGATCTCTTCGTAAAAATAATATAGATATAGACAAATTATTTATTTTTATTAACTTCATCCCGCTGCCTACCCTGCTATATGCGGGATACAGCAGTATCCCGCATATAGCAGGGTAGGCAGAGGGAACCAACTAGTGTTGAGACACTCCGTTCCCCACTTTCCGCTGAATTGAGGCATTGCGTGCTGAGTGGCGGAACTCATCATCGCGCTTTGCCTTGTTACCAAACTCAGGATATGAAAAAAACCATTTCCTGGAGTGGTAATCGAACCTACAATCTGTCGCGTTTACAGTCGCACGCTTGTGCCTCTGCGCCACGACAGGTCTTTAAAAATATAAAGTGTCTCAACACTTTGAAATATGTAAGCACTATTTTCCTAACGTGTACCATATTATAAAGGAAAATAGTAAATTAGTTCTTTGAAAGTCTTGAATTTTCATGCCTAGACCTGGACTCCCGCCAAACTACGCGACAATCTTATTTACATGATTGGGTGCTGTTATTGTTGTTACGCCTCATGGTTCGCCTTTTAAAGTCAAACATCACATTATTTCAAAAAAGAGTCTTTTGTGTTACTTTTATGATAAAAACTATTTAATCCTACTAATATTATAAATACTAGTGTCCCCGTTGACGCGTTAACAACGCGTTGTTTTTAGCGTTGTATTATATGTTTCTTTATATAAACATAGATGTCAACCATGGTAGTGTGTTACATTTATTTTATTAATTTAATATACTTTTTATGCGTTATATATATGATATAAAGTATGTGTGCCAAGTTTCATGCTCTTCCGTCCGCGTAATTTTCGTAAAAATGGGTACAAAGATTTTCCCTCACGTATTTATATATTGATGAAAAATTATGAGGAAGGCGATCGATATGCTCTTTCATACAAAACTTCAAAAATATAGATGAAACTTTGCAGTAATACATTAGAATAACACACAGGATAATATGGATCATATACATGAAATATAACGTATAAAGATTTTGTAAAAATAGGCCAAAACTCAACAATAAGTATCAAATACGCCGAAAAAATTCCAGTCATCGAGTGCTATTTTGTACTTCTCAACTAAGTGAAATTTCAACATTATGCACACTTTTGACTTCCATTTTGTGACTTTAGTTTTTGGTGAAAAAAGTCTTGTCACTTTTTTTTCAACATTACGTTTTATCCTGCAGAGAAAGAGAGAGAGAGAGAGATAGTCATAGAGAACCTAGTGTCAAGACACTTGGTTTTCCACTTACTATCCAAATTTGAGACATTGCTAATTGGATAGCGACTCAACGAGAAAGCAAAGAAATAAAAAAAAATATAATCAATCATCAAATGGGAACCTAACCCATAACCAACTCCGTCGACAAGTCAATAAGCCCACTGCGCCACGATGGCCTCATTTCCTATCTAAAAATCTCCCACATTAAATACAATCTTAGAATAATTATAAAACGACGTCCTAAAACAATACCAAAATAAGGACAGGATAAAATATTAATAAAGAAAAAGCAGCCTGAAAGCCTCACTGTAATTAGAATAAATGCGAAATGGAAAAAGTTTCTGAAAATCGCAAAAGAAACCAATTACTTTGTACCATTATTGTATTACTACTAATTCTTTTTAAAAATAAATATAAGGCCGCCTGTCGTGACGCTGAGGCACAAGCGTTACGACTGTAAACGAGACAGATTGTAGATTCGATTCCCACTCCAGGAAAACGAAAATATTAAATAATATTTATTATTATCATTTCCTCGCTCTGGTAGGTACAGTGAAACTAATGTAAAGACACTTCGTTTGTCGCATTTTGTTGGAATTTGAGATGTTAGGTGATAAGTGGCGGAACTCAACGCCGCGCTTTAATATACGTGAGTGGAGAAATAGTAATTTAAATAAAATGATTGCCTAGCGCTAGAAGCAAAGCGTAAAGTTAAAATAAATTATTGCACCGACTAGAAATCGAACCCACAACGTTATCTACAGACAGATGCTGCCCCACTGCACTCCGATGATGTCAATAAATATATTTTTTAATATAATATTAAAATATCTTAAAACAAACTACATTATCCTTCAACTCTGACCGCAACGTAAAATCCATAACACTCGTATATACAATCAAGACGGAATAATTGTTGTTTCAGCGAGTTGTAACTTCATTAGCGTTACTAGAGATGAGAAACGGAAAAATATATAACTATCGATATTTTTAGACAATGTCGATACATAGAGTAAACATCGATATATTAACATTTAACTAGAAAACGCGCAATTACCGAAAAAAAAGAACGAATATAAAAAAAGTAAAACAAGTCTCGATTGTGACGCTATTTTTGCTTTTCGATACAAGTATGTATATCGATATTTGTACTCCAAAGCGCGGGAGTACAGAAAACATTATAACATTCAAGTGTAAAAAAAAGCAATCTAAATAATTATTGATTTTTTTGTCTACACCTTTATACAACAGGTTAGACAGAGGGAACCAGAGAAAAACCTAGTGTTATGACGCATTCTCTTTTAACATTCCCATACCCACTTTCCGAATTATCGAATTTGATATTCAAAAATAGATATACACGCAAAAATAGACACGCAATACCTCAATTTGGCGGAAACTGGGGACAGAAATTTTGAAAGAGAATGGAGTGTCTTTTAGGTTCTCTGGTTCCCTCTGCCAACCCCGCTATATGCGGGATACAGCGTGAAGTAAAAAAAAAATAGATATCAAATATCAATATTAGAAATATAGTATACCGACGATATATATCGATTTCTTACTAAAAACATATCGATATTTTAGCCCATCCCTAAGCGTAACTTCGAAAAGGGAACAAATTTATCAATATCAGCGTAGAAGCAACAGCTGTTACAATTAAACGCTACAAACAAACAATTCTGTTTGACGATGTTTTCACTTTGCGAAGAGGCCATTGCTAATAAACTCTTGTTTCATAGGAATAAATTAATTCATAAATCATAAGGATAATAAATTAGTTATATAATAAATATTTCAATTATAAAAAGGCAAACGTGGCGCAGAGAGTCAACTTCTGACTGTAAATGTGATTGGTCGTGGATTCGATTCCCATTTGCGGGAATGATTACATTTTCATTTTCTTCCTGCACTGGTAGGACGAAGCGCGACGTCGAGTTCAGTTTCTCAACACACAATGTTATAATTATGATAAGCGGAGAACAGAATATATTGACTTGTAAGCTGTTTGTGACTATGCGGGTTAAAGGGTGAAGTTGTTTTTTTTAATAATAGTAAAAAAAATCTGTACCTGTCGTGGCGCAGAGGCACAAGCGTGCGACTGTAAACACGACAGGTTGTGGGTTCCATTCCCACAACCTGTGGGTTTGGTAACAAGGCAAAGCGCGGCACGAGTACCGCCACTCAACACGCAATGCCTCAATTTGGCGGAAAGTGGGAACGGAATTGATGTAAGAGAACGGGTGTCTTAACACTAGGTTCTCCAGGTTCCCTCTGACTACCCTGCTGTATGGGATACAGTGAAGTTAAAAGAAAATCTAGTCTCTCATAGCAACTTAGTTTAAAAAGGAAACTGAAGTAAACACGCTTAGAATTATCTCACTTGCTTGACCATTCCGGCAAAGGATTGTCATCGGATTTTGACCAAATGCAATTTTCCAATCCAAAACGGACGACAAATTTGCCAAAGATTTTTCTTACAAAGAATAATAGATAGTTACAAATGAAATAACAAAGAAGTTTTGGAAAGGAACAGAAATTCTCATTGATTTTCATTTTACCTTGAAGTTACGTAAAGACAAATTTTACCTAGCATTGACAGAAGTTCAAGTATGAAACTATATTCTTTTTTAATATACTTATATAATAAAAAGAAAATATCTCTAAAATAGACAAAGGGTGGAGTGTCTTAAGACACTAGGTTCTCTCCGTTAAGCCATTGAATACGTTCAACGCGTATAGCATAGTGGTCCGAGCACCTGGATAGTTTAAAGGCACGGGTTCAAATTTCGCTAGGTTTAATATTTCTTTTAGTTTTGCAGAATTGTATCCGCACATATGAATATAGGCAGAGGGAACCAGGAAATCTAGTGTTAAGACACTCCGTTCTCTTTAAGTTTCTACAACTATTATCCCATATTATATCTTTTCCCTTTTCATAGTAACCGAGAAATCACTCTATCAGCTCCTGGCCACTTTAAAGAACCTACAATCAAACTTTCGTCCAATGAGTATCTCGGCCGTTGTCTGTCCGAGTCTGTCAGTAACGCAAGCATTTATATATACATATATGAAATAAAAATGCATTCCACACCGCAGTATACTAGCGTCATCTCACACCTTACGTGTGGTACGATAGAAATAGAACGTCGGTCATCGTCAGACGCTGAACTGATCAGAATTTGCGGCATCCGGTGAGCGGTTGCGCTATGAGCACACTTCGTAGCTTTGCGATTAGACTTCAGTCGATTAACTTCTTCACGCGATCATTTTAAATGCTTTACTGTAGCACTCAAGAAAAGTTGAGGGCTGTGTTTAGTACTATTAATTCTTGTACGGTTTCTTGAATAGAAGCGATGTTATTAGTTCTTTTACCCAAAAGATTATTTTGGCAGCCTCTGTTAGTTTACCAACATATACTGTACCCCGTTTATAATAACTAGTGTCCCCGTTGACGCGTTAACAACGCCGTTCAACTCGCTTTACTTGTGAGATTGCATGTTGCTTTATATAAACATGGATGTGTCAAAACCATGGTAGTACACACACGTAACATTTATTTTATTAATTTCATATCCTTTTTATGCAATATTTAAAAATCATGTAGCATTCCGCAGCTCCCTTCTCACATAAACTATAATTGTGGCAAAACTTCCATGGTCACTCCGATGTCAGCGTAATTTTGTAAAGGGGTACAAAGTTTTGCTTCACACGGCATATTTATATATAGATATGGCAACACCAATCAACCAAAAACAAAAAACCAACAGAAACCATATAATTTTCAATCACAAACGTATTAACAAAGTAAACAATCTATTTCCGTACGTTCCTTAACGTTATACCCATGTGAACTGTCGCGTACACGCCCGGCAGCAAAATCATCCGTTTGACCCAGAAAATTAGACCTTGAATGAAATGTTGGCGTCGCGAAGGGTTTTATCGAGATGATAAATTGAGTTGCACTGGCGACTTATTACTGTGCTTTTTAGTTTCACATGTATCCCACATGTAACTTGGATAGATGGGGGACCTGAGAACCTAGTGGTAAGACTGCTCCGTTCCTACCTTCCGCTGAAAGAAGAAGGCATTGCGTGCTTGAGTGGCGGAACTCAACGCCGCGCTTTGTCTTCGTTACCAAAACCAGAAATGAAAATACTAAACTTTTACATTTCCCGGGTGGGAATCGAGCCCACTATTTCTGATTTAAGTCACTGCAGCATTGCCTCTGCGCATGACAGGTAAATTGTCATTTTAGAATTTTCAAATTTCAAAATTATTTCATATTTTTACATTATTATCTGATATGATATATAAAGCCTGAGCGAACATTGAACCATTAAAAAAATCATTTAACACGACAATACCAACATGGTATAAAGTAAGCTAAAAACTTACAACTACCTACATATTACATAAAGTAGTTCACTAAACACAACAACGTAGAAAAAGCTAGGGTAAAAAACCAACGCAAAAATGAGAACATCAACAATAGATGAAGTTACCATTGTACTGGGGACCCCTTCGTTTAATTAACGGGAGATACAGGCAGCTCTTTGATTAGACAGAAAGTGATATAAAATTTCAAATCATTTAAACCGATGTCAAAAAAATAGGCTATGAGAAATTCGACAGATTTATTTAATGTTTTTACCACAATCTTTTTACTGGATGAACCGATTTTGGTGCGTTTTTATATTATAGCTACTGCTTTTGATGAGTTCTATTTAAGCATGTAGTTAAAAATCTGACGAGTAGTTTTTGAGCTATTCGTAACTTAATCTTAATTTTTAGTGCACGGGATTACTATTTATATAAAGTTACTATTTACATATATGGGAGATACAAAGGCAGGCTATTCTAATCAAGGATTAGATAAATGTAAAAAATTCGAGTCCTTTACTTTGTATTTTTATTTTTTTTTTTTTAACTTTTATGCTGTATCCCATATATAGCGAAGAAGGGTAGGCAGAGGAAAATCAAAATTTAGTATTTTCATTTCTTGGGTTTGGTAACAAGGCAAAGCGCGGCGCAAGAGCTCCGCCACTCAACACCTGTGCCTCAATTCGGCGGAAGAGAGTGGGGAGCAGATTGATGAAGGGGTGACGAGTCTAACACTAGGCTCTCTGTATTTTTAAATAACTTTGAAAGAATACAATTTTCTCGAATTGTATTGGATTTTATCAATTGATTTTTGTTATGTGTGCTATCGCATAATTTTTACTGCATGATTTAATTTTTGACGTCTTTTATTTCATGTAATAGCTAGTAGGTACTTCTGATGTGAAGTCTGTCTTTAGAATTTAGAAATGAAATCCAAGTTAAACTTCTTTTTTTTTTATGGATACCGGATGGCAAACGAGCAAGAAGGACCGCCTGAGTGGTGCGTAGTTGTGCCATTCTGCCCATGGTACATCTACAACACAAGGCATCAATACTTTAGATGCGTTTGCCAACTCGAGGATACGCATATGCGGGAAAGGGAGGGGACAATGTATTGGTCACTATCGGAACCACCACATTTGGGAAAGGATGGAGTGGTAGGGGAAAGAAGCACTCTGGCTTACATGCCACCATCGAACCGGAACACATCATAAAATATTTGGCCGAGTTCGTCTTTTGACATGATAGTGGTCTGAGCCAGACGGGGACGAACCTCCCTACCACCAAAAAAACTAAATAAAAAACTAAGAAGGTAACTTATGCAATATGAATTATTACAATCTAAAATTGTTATTCGAAACAATATGATACGTAATTAGAGAAGTGCGTAAATTGAGGTTTGTACAATCACTTCATTACATTTTACTATAAAGTGTACATGTCTTAATAGATATATCATTATACCAATACTCATATTCATGTACATCCCTTATATGGCAGGGTAGACAAAGGGAACCTGAGGAACTGGTGCTAAGACGCTCCGTTCTCCATCAAACTGAGGCATTGCGTGCCGAGTTGTAGAATTCAACGCCGCGCTTAGCCTTGTTACTGAACCCAGGAAATAAAAATACCAAACTTTACATTTCCTGGAGTGGGAATCAAACCCACAACCTGTCGCGTTTACAGTCGTACATCTGCGCCATCTCCATCTCATGAAAAAAAGATCACCGCGCCATGATTACTTTAATAAGTGTAGTATAAATAAGGCAAGTTAATATCTAAATCTATTTTCCAGTCCAATATTGATTTCAACAAAATGGAAAACCAATTTCAAAACAATACCAAATCATATTTCCTCGATTGTATAATTGAAATGTCTTCACAAAAAACAATTCTGAGAACCCATTAAAACACTATTGTAAGCACAACAATTTCAACAAAATTACTTAATCGGATATTTTCGGCGGCCATTCTTCATTCATATTTAGACATTTCATCGGAATACATTTTCTCTTATTTATTATATTTTTGTATAACGACTACGCAATCCATGTTTCTACGTGAAGCAAAAACTTTGGATTCCTTTATACGAAAATTACGCGGACGGAGGAGCATGAAACTTGGCACACTTATAGTTTATATAGAGAAGAAATGCAGAATACTAATATCTTTTTATAATAATGCAAAAAAAGTATATTAAATTAATAAAATAAATGTTACACATACTATCATGGTTTGACATCCATGTTTATACAAAGTGACATATATTACTAGACAACGCGTTGTTAACGCGTCAACTGGAAGTCAACTGTTAGTTTTTTTTATAAATTCTATATATTTTGGAATTTTGTCTATATTAGCCCTAGCTAAGCAGACAAAATATAAATGTAAAAAAGTATTTTTTTAGATATATAAAATATACTATATATGTTATATATACTATATGCTACCATATGTTATAACTAAGCGGCGTAAATGAAGACCAATCTGGATCTGATTTTGATATAAGCGAATTATTCAATACCTCGCAATGAACAAAATACAAGTTTCAATTCATTGTCTCATGTACAAAATCCAAATGTGCGAAAATCTTGTCCAATTGGGTTATGTAAAAAAGATGGGTCTAATAACATTGTAACAAGTATGTCTGTGGAAAGTTTGCATGCAAAAAATATATTGAAAACAACCGTGAATAAAAAAACCTTGATTTAAAATTAAAAATTTCACAAAAAATTGTATTATAATTTACCCGTCAAAAAGAGGGACTTCAGTATAAATAGGTATACGGCCGATACCCGTAAATATAGTGTTAAATAAATATACGTCATGACACTTCGTTATCAACTTACCGTCCGAAAAATGGACATTGTGTATTGACTGGTGGAACTCAACGCCGCTTTTTGTCCAACCAGAATAAAAAAAAAAAGTAATCATTTCACCGATATATACATATTTTTGTTTGGTGGTAGGAGGTTCGTCCTCCGTCTGGCTCGCGACCACTATCATGTCAAAGACGAACCGCCAAATATCTAATGATGTGTTCCGGTTCGATGGCATGTAAGCCAGGTTTTCCCCTTTCCCACCCATCCTTTCCCCAACCGATAGCGGACTACACTACATTATCCTCTCCCTTTCATCCTTGTATCCTCTTTGAAGCTGGCAAAACGCATCTTAGTACATCCCTTGTGTTGTAGGATGTTCATGGGTTAGTTGCAACCACTTACCATCAGGCGGTCCTTCGCTCGTTTGCCATACGGTATCCATAAAAAAAAAAAAAAAAAAAACCGAACGGGAATCGAACCCACAACCTATACTTCGGTCACCAAAAACAAAAACAACTTATGATATGAAAATTGCGATATCTATATGCATGTGTCCTCGATCTAAAAATTAAGTGAAGCGCTTTTAATTGTATTACAAAGATAAGACCTTTCTAGGCCCTGAGCCGCTTAGATCTTATTGCATACACAGTATATCGTTTCCAACTTCTTATTCTTTTGTAATTTTTATTTAACCTGTCATGGCGCAGAGGCACACCGACAGTAACACAACAGCAACAGGTTGTGGGTTCTATTCCTCCAGGAAATGGAATGGAATTTTTCATTTCCTGGGTTTGGTAACAAGACAAAGCGCGGCTTTGAGTTCTGACACTCAGCACACAATGCCTCAATTCGGCGGAAAGTGGGCAACAAAGTGGTCTTAGCACTAGGTTCCCTCTGTCTACCCTGCTATATGCGGGATACTGCGTGAAGCTAAGTATGTAAAAATAATAATGATAATCAATGGATAAAAAAGAACATTAATGTTTAACCTAAGTTCGATTAATGAATACAAAATCATGCAAAACCACCACATTTTGGGGAAAGGATGGGTGGGAAAGGGGAAAACCTGGCTTACATGCCATCGAACCGGAACACATCATAAGATATTTGGCGGTTCGTCTTTGACATGATAGTGGTCGCGAGCCAGACGGAGGACGAACCTCCTACCACCAAATAAAATATAATAAAATATAATATAATAGCTTGAATTAGGTATAATATAGAATATTAAAATTTAACTAAATAAAAAAAAGAAATCGACCGACAAACAAACATACAACACATATGGTTAATATATAACTATGGCATCATGACTAACCTACTAATATTATAAATGAGAAAGTGTATAAGGAAAAAATAACAGAATTCCACAAATCTAGGTATTCGAAAATACATTTTGGAAAACCCAACGTGTCAAATACTTCTCAGTAATTCGCTCTTAGAGATACCTTCCTACCTACATACCTGCTACATTAACATAAAAAAAAAACGCAGAAATCTATCTATCATAATAGCTTGAACATCAATATAACACATAGGCTACAATTTACAAATATATTGTGTAATTTTTTTTTTTTTTGTAGTTTCACGCTGTATCCCGCACATAGCAGGGTAGTCTGAGGGAACTAGATAACCTAACATTAAGACACTCCGTTCTCTTTTAACGAATTTAGGCATTGCGTGCTGAGAGAGGTGGAACTCAACGGCCGCGTCTTAGCCTTGTTACCAGAAAGGAGAAAATGAAAATACTAAATATTATTTTAATATTTTCGTAGTGAGAGTGGGTATCTTGAACCCACAACCCGTCGCGTTTAACATCGCACGCTTGTGCCTCTCCTCTGCGCCACACAGGCTTTAATATAGCTATAAATATTAAGTATACATATAAATTAATATTCAAACATAATAAAAACATAAAAAGAAACGTCATAATAAATTCATTACACGATTTTCTCCGAGAAACTAGGGCGAGAGGATATACGAGATCAAAGTTCTAATTACATCCAGAGGCCTTGTGAAAGCAATAATCGTTAGGATATGACATTTTGGGGTATCATTAAATATATATTACTTTATTTTCATCTGAATTTGTCGGTTTTAGTATGATAGAAAATGTTTAAATAGATTAGAAATTCGATTTTTTGAGAGGCCATCGTAGAACAGTGTTTGACTGACATTTTTTTTTACTGACAAAGGATGGCAAACGAGTAGAAAAACCACCTGAAGGTTACCCATTAACATCTTATATATCATCAAACCGGAACACATTATTAGATATTCGTCTTTGATATGATAGTGATCTCGAGCCAGGCGGAGAACGAACCTACTACTACCAAACTACTGGGATACCCGCCTCTTACGGGACGCTACCCAGTGGCGGAGGAGAATTGTATTATAACCGCCCCCGTCACAGGGAAACTCAACTCCGAGAAATTAATAATATTTAGATTATTTTCATTTGTCCACTCTAGTAGATCGGAACGAAGCGAACTTCCGCCACATACAACGGAGTGTCATGACACTACCCTGCTAGTTTAGAAAAAGCCATAAACTATATTTTTTTTCTTTGTACTTACCAAATTTAAACCACATAATTAATCAATTCTTATCATCTCATCAATTTCAATTAAATATCTAAATATATATCATAAAACAACTAAAACTCAACGTTCAACGTTCACTATCATAGAAATTTCAGAGTATAAGCCTCACATGAATAGAGTAGGACTATCAGTGCCCTGGGGATGAGGTCACCGACCGCCCTTGTATAGCAGTACTAAATACACTGCAGCACTTTGTGCATATTCGAAAAGGTCACCTAAATAACTTTAATATTTTCTACTTTTTATTTAAAGCAAATATTAGAAATTCCAGGATAATTTGAATAAGAAAGTGGCATTTTTAAAATTGACTTGACAAATTTTGGTGAAACTTATTTTAAGAGAAATTGTCATAAAGATAATGAGAGCTGTTTGATTCTCCCGATTATTACACATATTAAATGAAACCACGGACTAATGTAAAGTGTTCGAAACGTCGGATTTTCAAAAATGTATTTTCGAATACCAAAATATACGCGGCACGTAATTCCTCAATTCGGCGGAAAGTGGGGAACAGAATTGTTGTAAGAGAACGGAGTGTCTTTACACTAGGCTCTCAGGTTCCCTCTGCCTACCCTGCTATATGCAGGATACAGCGTGAAGTTTAAAAAAATAAATCGATTAAAATTTCATTTAATATGTCATAAAAATGCCTATTTTATTAAAATAGTTATTTTAAAAAATAATTATTTAATCTCTGGCAGACTGCCAAGTAAAAGTATGAATATCTGTTATTATTTAATAATATCTCTTACAAATAAAAAATCGATTAAAACTTGAAATCCTATAAATGCAACAAACATCTATTGATATGTTTCATTCTAGATTTAGCTAAAACTAATAACCCAAGCTTACCTACTGTAAAAGAATAACATAGATATCAATACGTGAAGGAAATTCTTTATACCCCTTTTTATAACAATTGTGAGGACGGAGGAGCATAGAATTTGGCATATTTTTTATTGCATTAGAAACAAAAAAGTCATAAGACTCCTTTGAAATACACTTTTATTTCAATAACAAACACGTTGCTAGGCAACGCATAGCTTACACATCACTGGGGCCTATAGTATAAATAAATAATCAATCTCATACAGAACACGTGAATATGGAAGAAATCCTTTTAATTACCGTCTACTAAGCCTTGCAGGGATTCCTTACTCATTGTCTGTCACATGCGAGAATCAAAGAACAAAGGGTACGGTAAAACTTATATAACGATCTCACGCATCAACTAATCTGCATTTAAATTAAATTCATTTATTGAGGTTTTTTAAAACATGGCTTAGTACTACTTTCCGCCCGAAATCATTAATTACAATCACCTTATGATCCTTCGAAAAATATTTTTATAGATACATACATACAAAGCTTCACGCTGTATCCCGTATATAGCAGGGTAGGCAGAGAAAACCTAGTGTTAAGACACTCCGTTCCCCACTTTCCACCGAATTGAGGCATTGCGTGCTGGATGGCGGAACTCAACGCTGCGCTTTGCCTTACCAAACCCAGCAAATGAAAATTCCATATCCTGGAGTGGGAATCGAGCCCACAACCTGTCGCGTTTACAGTCGCACGCTTGTGCCTCTGCGCCACGACAGGCATTCAATAATATATAATATTTTTATATCTTCTTAATTTCCATTGTAAAACTAAAATCTCAATTTTCCCCTTTTCCCTAGGAATTTCGGGACATTCTGTCAAATCTTTCCTATGACTTGACAAAAATATAATTCATACACCTCAAGATCAACATCACCACAAAAAAGAAAACCAACTTCAAACTTCAATAAAACAAAAATAAAAACATAATTACGAATTATTCAAAAACGACTCGGCTATCATATAAAAACATCATCAAAATCGATTACCCAGTTAAAATTCAACAACACATAAAAAATACAGACGAATTGGGAACCTCCTTATTTGAAGTCGGTTATAACATTAACAATTTCCTAGGTTATCATCACGTGGCGATGACATGAAAGCGCATCAATAGCTGACAGTTCACGCTTAACCAAGCAGCTAATCAAACGTAGGTTGATAAACAAATGAAACTAAATGCTCAAATAGTTGGCTTTTTGCCATGAGTTTCACGCTGTATCCCGGCATATAGCAGGGTAGGCAGAGGGAACCCAGTGTTAAGACACACCCATTTTACTATTTTTATAATTAAAAGTAGCTTAACGGTTCTTACTTCTACTTTAGCAGGAAGTTAGAAAAGCCCCGAAAAGCCGCAAGCACCAGTGGCGAGGGTGAAAACCTTTAGTTAGGCAAGCGTCGGTAAATTTAGAGAAGCCGGTATATATTTAATTATGTCGGTACATTAAGAGCAGTTGAGTATATATATACTACATGATATATATATAGAAAAAGATATATAAGACATATATATATATATATATAGAGAAGCCGCTATTTTTAGAGAAGCCGGTATATTTGATGCCTCCCGTATAGATGAAGGTGCTTGGTGTACTTCAATTATCAAATTTTGGTGATGACTTTTTTTAGGGTGTTTAAAATGTCAATTTTATATCCAATTATTTTTCCTGGCGACCCTTTAGATCCTTTAACCACGCGAACCTCGCACGCGCTTTCTCGCCGAATAGGCGGTAGGCAGAAGGAACCAGAGAATCTAGCGTTAAGACACCTTACTTCCCTTTTAACATTTGCTCCCCACTCCGCCAAATTGGAGGCACAGGAACCCAATGCCGCGCTTTGCCTTGTGCCATTAAAACCCAAGAAATGAAAATTATAAATTTTACATTTCCTGAGTGGAAATGTGGAACGCCACCAACCTGTCGTGTTTTCAGTTGCACACTTGTGCCTCTGCGCCACTTATTAGTGCTTTTAGCTTCCACATTTTTTATTGCATACTCATTAAGGAAATCGAGCCCACGCTTTTGGCGTGACCCTTTAGATATGAGATCTAAAAAAAAAAAGCTTGTACTTAAAAGTTAGGCAAGCCGGTAGGGAACCGTAAGTTGTATCAATTACTCTAAGACACCACGCCGCGGTCCGCCCTTCTTCAAAACGGATTCAAATCGCCATGATTTATTCACTCAAATTATTTTGCTTCACGCAACTTAGGACACTTTGATACTACTTCATATTTTGAAAACCAAGTTCCCCCCAATGAAATTCCGAAATACGAATTTTCATGCTGATTTTCAGTTTTTCCATTTACTAAACAAAAACGTATTAAAAAAGTTTTCTATCCAAGCGTTAACCCTTTAGCAGTAATTGAGAAGTCTTTGTATTTGAAACAATAAACATTTCCTTGCTTCTCCAATGAACGAGAGTCGTGGTGAAAACTATTATTACGATTTAAATCGAAATCTCTTATAAATAACCAATTAATCTGAATGTCAAGTAATACTTCAACATTTATATATAAAATCAATGAAATGAAAATTTCGCATTTTCTGTGACTTCGTTGACGCGTTAATACCACGCGTTGTTCTTTTTATCAATGTATATAACAATTTTTATATAATAAACACTAGCTTTTCCAGCCCAAAAAGATGCCTGCGTGGAACTCGGTTATATCGCACGACATGGTAAGTGAGTAGCCTCATAGTCTTTCCGGAAAGCTTAGACTATTTGTCAAAATTGGTGCCGTAAGTGGTTTAGGTGTAAAAAGTTGTAAACAGTTGAACAATCTTACTACGATTTTATAGTTTGACAATAAGAAACTCCCCATGTGCAAATCTCTTTATCCCCTATTTCAACCTCTTCCACCCTTTTTTTTTTCACCATAAAAAAGTATCCTATGTCCTTTCCCAAGTTCAGTGCCATCTTTATACCGGAATTTCATCAAAAATAGGTTCAAAGGCTTAGGCGTGAAAGCGTAACAGACAGACAGACAGAGTTACTTAAATATTTACTATTGGGTAAGGATGTTGTGAAAGTAGTGTGTATTTCATTTATTTTAGAAAGCACTTAATATACTTTTAACGCATTATTTTTAAAAAAAAATTGCATTATGCAATCTTCATATACAAACTATAAGGTGCCAAATCTTCATGCTCCTTCGTCCGCGTACTTCGCAAAAGGGTCCAAAAGGGGTCGAGAAAGCTTTGCGTCGTATTTTTTTTTTTTTTTTTTTTTATGGAAAGGACAAGGCAAACGAGCGTTCGTCACCTACGGTAGTGATCCTCAAGCCGCTCCATCGACCCCCGCGTGCGCAACGTACCACAGAGGAGCTGGACACAGCAGGTGCAAGCTGTCGGCCTTTGGAGGTAGGTGTATGCGCTTTTGAAGGTACCCATTTCGTATCGATCTGAAAAAATCAAGCCGTGCAGGTAGGCCATTCCACAGTTCAGTGGCACGTGGAAGGAAATTCTTCTCGAAACCGCACAGTACTGATAAGCATCCAGTGGTGGTGGGATGGTATTTAAGCTTGTGGCGTACCGTGCGGTTTGAAAATCCTGCGTGGCAGGAATCAGGTCAAACAATTCCCCAGAACACTCCCCGTGATATATGCGATAGAGAACGCACAACGAGGACACGTCTCTACGCAACGCCAAAGTGTCAAGCCCTGCACAGATTACCGGGTCCCCAACGATTCGAATGGCTCTGCGTTGTATGCGATCAAATGGTTCAAGCTGATACTGGGGTGCACCAGCCCAGAGGTGAGAACAGTATTCAGTATTATAGATTGTCAGGTACCCGCTATATCAATTAGCAAAAGACACTCCGTTCTCCTCTTTCTGCCCGAATTCGATACATTGCGTATTGAATAACGGAGCTTAACACCGCATTTTGTCTTATCAGAGCGGGGACATTAAAAAAATTTAAATATAATCATTGCCCCAAGTGGGAATCAAACTTACTACTACCGCGTTTATAGTTATACATCCTACTGCGACGCTATGTCCACGGAAATATATAATCCTATGAATATATTATAATAAACGCGAAAGTTTATAAAGACTGGATGTTTGTTACTCTCTCACGTAAAAACTACTGAACGAATCTACATAAAACTTGAAAGTAATATAGTTTATACATAAGATTACCATAAAATGTACTATTTACAAAATTTATTTGTATTTTTTCCATAATATAACAGCAAGTGTATTCTAACGTATTCAATTATCACTTTTGGAATACAATTTTTATTTAATCAGAAAAATAAAGATATTTTTAGCTTCACGCTGTATCCGTCACATAGCAGGATAGGCAGACAGGCAGTGGGAACCTAAGAACCTAGTGTTAAAACGTGTGCGTGCTGAGTGGCGGAACTCAACGCCGCTTTGCCTTGTTAAAGAACTCAAACAAAAATAATTGACTCACCTATCGCGGCGACCGGTAAGCAGTTAAAGCAGTCCGTGAAAGTCTTCCATAACTTGATATTGTACCTCCTTTTGCATTCGTCATAGAATCTGTAGGAAAAAAAATATCCAATAAAAAAAATGCAACTACTTACTTTTTAATACTAATCGGCGATAATAATTTTACGCGCAAAATACGCGTTACCTTGGCAACGTGTACGTCACTTTTTACAAATGTGTGTGTAATATTTATTATACAACGCCTGTCGTGTAATATTTAAAAAAAAAAAAAACACTTACTACATGCATATCAATATATCTAAGGTACATAAACCAAACTAGCATTTTTTACAATTTTTGTCTGTCTGTCTGTTTGTTAAAGCTAATCTCTAAAATGGCTGGATCGATTTTGACGGGACTTTGACTGGTAAGGTGTAATTTAATCTACTTTTAATTGAGAAAAAATCTCCCAATATCATAACTTTACAACAATATTTTTTTTTTAGATTCCATGAGGACAAAGTCGCGCGCACAGCTAGTTTTTTCATATATTCACGTTCATTTTAATAACTTTAGTAAAGTTTACGAACAAGGTCGAATCTACTTTCATGTCGTGTGTATGAAAATAATCATACATCTATCTTTTTAACGACGTATTACACTGTTTGTTTACAAAACATACATTTTATGAAGCAAATGATCTTGAAAAGAAAGCTGATGGCTTTCAATTCAAGATTATTTGCTACGACGACGACGAGTCTAAAATGCGATAGTAACAAATTCAATTCCCATTTAAGGGAATCCACGAATATAATAGATAGAAAAAACTTTATTGCACACAAAACCAATACAAAAATAACATATAAAGGTTTAAAATTAATACAAAGTGTGCAAAGGCGGTCTTATTGCTTGCAGCAATCTCTGCTAGACAACCTTTGGAGAGGAGCATATGGTTTTAACAGATACGGTAGTTTGTGGCGCAGAAGCACAAGCGTGCGACTGTAAACTCGACAGGTTGTGGGTTCGATTCCCACTCCAGGAAATGTAAAATATAGTATTTTCATTTCTTGGGTTTGGAAACAAGGCAAAGCGCGGCATTGAGTTCCGCCATTCAACACGCAATGCCTCAATTCGGCAGAAAGTGGGGAACGGAATTGTTGAAAGAGATTGGAGTGTCTACACTAGGTTCTAGGTTCTCATGAAGTTAAAAAAAAAAAAGTAAGAAAAAATATACGGTAGTTGTGTTAAAGGTTATATATATTACCCAACCTACTACCTAATTAGTGATTTTTGTTTTGGGAAAAAAATGCTTTCTTCAGTCCATTTCAAAAGGTACTATTGTCACTAATAAATAATTGTTAAGTATTGCTTAAAAAAGGTTCCTTTGAGTGTTGATGTTCAAAATATGCATATGCATATGCATGTATCATTTTATTTCTATAAAATTATTTAATTTTGAGTTTATGGAGACAATATTATCCTAGGTGGGAAATGAACTCATAATAATATCGCTTCAAGCGTATGATTGACCAGTTGGTCAAATATTGATACTGTAGTTTTACTCGTAGTATAGATGTTTGGTACAATATTTTTTTTTTTAACTTCACGCTGTATCCCGCATATAGCAGGGTAGGCAGAGGGAACCTGAGAACCTAGTGTTAAGACACTCCGTTCTCTTACAACAATTCCGTTCCCCACTTTTCGCCGAATTGAGGCATTGCGTGCTGAGAAAAAAATATGCAAGGCGTAAAGTCATTTGTAAATATTTGTATTTCTACGATCTACTATTAAATTTTATCTATATATATTTGGACTTTGTCACGTATAGATAAAGGAAATTAGTTCAAACATCGAAAAAAACACACGCACAAAGCTAGAGTAAGCAGCCAGTGTAATCATATATAAAAAAATCAGCTTCATGCTATTCCCCGCATAGCAGTGAAGTCACAGAGAAGATAGTGTTAAGACACTCCTTTCTCCACTTTTCTCTCAAAATTGACATATTGCTTATTGAGTGACGGAACTCAACGCCGTATTTATGTACTTATTGTAAAAAGATCAAAATGATTAAAAATATAATCTTCGAAGTGAGGATCGAACCCACAACCTAGGTATGTCAGATGCTGTTCTACTGCGATATGAAACATCTATTATCTTCTTTCTAAATTACATAATATCAATCCAATAAATAAATATTTCAATATAGTGGAATTACCCGTGTTAAAGAATTCAGTTTTTCCCAAATAGTCATGCCTATGCCACGATATCGTTATTGATAAGCCTTTTTATGATAAGTCTTGCTCTATTCGTCTATACGCGTGCATATTTTTTGAATATAATTTAAAATAAAGCATAAAACATAAAATTTCACAATAAAAACAATATATATTTTTTTTTAACTTCACGCTGTATCCCGCGTAACGCGGGGTAGGCAGAGGGAACCTGAGAACCTAGTGTTAAGACACTCCATCCTCTTTCAACAATTCCGTTCCCCACTTTCCAACAAATTGAGGCATTTGCGTGCTGAGTGGCGGAACTCAACGCCGCGCGTTGCTTTGTTACTAGAACGAGGAAATGAAATACTAAATATTATTTAATATTTTAATTTCCTGGAGTGGGAATCGAATCCACAACCTATCGCGTTTGCAGTCGCACGCTTGTGCCTCTGTCTCGTAAGATAACATAATTTATAACTCCAGTCTAGACTGTTTATTTAAAGATCTATTAGTCTCACAATAAAACAATAGCAAAAACGTTAAAAGCATTTGAATATGGCAAACATCGCAAATTATGCCTAACCTGGCTGACTCATAGGCGATGGGGAAATTATTGGCTTGCTTCCAAACGGCAATGCGTATATAAAACTCGATTATTCTAATCGTATTAATATCATAAATGCGAAAGTTTGCAAGTATGTAACAAACATACTAATTTACCACGTTATTTTGGTGGTAGGACGTTCGTCCTCCGTCTGGCTCGCGACCACTATCATGTCAAAGACGAACCGCCAAATATCTAATGATGCGTTCCGCTTCGATGGCATGTAAGCCAGGTTTTCCCCTATCCCACCCCATCCTTCCCCCGGAATGTGGTGGTTCCGATAGCGAACTACTACATTGTCCTTCCCTTCCATCTGTATCGTCTAGGTAGGCACCTCTGGTGTTGTAGATGTCTATGAGCGAAGGTAGCCACTTACCATCAGGTGGTCCTTCTGCTCGTATGCCATCCGTTATCCATAATAAAAAAACGGAACCACGCAAAAAGTACTGAACTATCTGTATTTTATCCTGCATAGTTAGAAAGAGAGTAGTGTCAATACACTGAGATCGTCGTTTTCCGAAAAATTAGACACGTTGCGTGATAACTGACGGAACTCAACGCCGCGTTTCGACTTGCCAATGCAAAAAATTGAAAGTAAATGGCCTCTACGATAATTGAAACATCAATGGATATAAATATATGTATACCCTCTTAGACAACCTAAGCGCTCTAAACTTCGTGAACACCTGTCGTGGCGCAGAGGCATAAGCGTGCGACTGTAAACGTGACAGGTTGTGGGTTCGATTCCCACTCCAGGAAATGAAATTTTTCATTTCCTGGGTTTGCTAACAAGGCCAACCGCGTCGTCGAGTTCCGCCACTTGCTGAGTGCCTCCATGACTGAATTCGGTGATATGTGAGGAATGGAGTGTCTTAACACTAGTTTCCCTCTACCCTGCTATAAGCGGGATACAGCGTGACGCTAAGTAAGTATTATAATACGACAGCTTGTGCCGATAGATGTATGTTTGTTACTCTTTCACGCAAAAACTACTGAACGGATCTAGATGAAACTTATACTTTAGCATAATAGGCTGAGTTATGAAGATTTTCGTATCATTTAGCCATCATATTCTAGTCTTACATAAAAATAATATAGTAGAATTCAAATATTAATAAAAAAAAAATTCTTAATGGCAGGTATTATAGCTGCCGTTCTTGAACTTCCCATTTCACTTTCAGCCTATATCTTATCTTGGCCAGCAAACAGGTGAAGTCATCGCTCAAGTACGCAGCTAGTAATGCAAGGTATATCGATGACTTATATTTAAATATTTATAGACAGGAGGCAAAAGCGTGCGACTGTAAACGAGACAGGTTGTGGGTTCGATTCTCACTCCAGGAAATGGAATTTTTCATTTCCTGAGTTTGGAAACAAGGCAAGGCGCGGCGTTGAGTTCCGTCACTCAGCACGCAATGCCTCAATTCGGTGGAAAGTGGGGAACAGAGTGTCTTAACACTAGGTTCCCTCTGCCTACCCTGCTATATGCGGGATCCATTTCCTGGAGATGGAATCGAACCCACAACTTGTCGCATTTACAGTCGTACGCTTGTGCCTCTGCGCCACGACATGCATTAAGAAAAAAATTAAACAAATATTACGCTTATTAAAAATATTCTTTCACAAAAATAAAAATCCACGTACTATAATAAGAGTTGGTATAAAACAAACTGGACAGATTTAAAAGATTTAGAGGTTAAATTTTATTATGAAAGACAGACAGGTCAAAGGTCTGAAACCTCATCGGGTTCATATACAGAGTGTTCACCGCAGTTTGAACTAACGAGAAACTTGACATTATACTTATGATTTAAATAAATACATACATACATAGCTTCACGCTGTATCCCGCATATAGCAGACAGAGGGAACCTAGTGTTAAGACACTCCGTTCCAAACTTTCCGCCGAATTGAGGCATTGCGTGCTAAGTGGCCGAACTCAACGCCGCGCTTTGCCTCGTTACCAAGTCCAGGAAATGAAAAACTCTATTTCATGGAGTGGGAATCGAACCAACAACCTGTCGGGTTTACAGTCGCACGCTTACCTCTGCTACACGACAGTTGTTGATAATTTTCAACAGATTTCAATACAATATTAACATATTACTGCTAATTTTGAATATTTCTAACATTACATCATATTTTAATCTTACGATAGATTTAACGTGGCATGCGATAAGAGGGCACCTACTCGATCATTACGAACTTTTTATAAAAAATAACAAAGAACACACGTGTTTGGTTGGAAATTGTTTTTGGATTTGAAATCTGTACCGGGCGTGAATAGGCTGATAAGTCGACTTGTATATAGAATAGAAACTAGTGTTAAGACACTCCGTTTGCCGTTTTCAGCCAGACTTCAAACATTACGTATTAAGTCATGGTGAACGGAATTGTTGAAAGAGAACGGAGTGTCTTAACACTAGGTTTTCACGTTCCTTTTGCCTACCCTGCTATATGCGGGATACAGCGTGAAATTAAAAAAAAGAAAAGATCGTGTTAAGTACTCAACGCCGCGCTTCGCCTTACCAGAACAAAGAAATGAAAATAATTTAAATATAATCATTTGGATATAAAACCCTGGAATAAAACCCAGAACCAATCACGTTTACAGTCAACTCTTTCCCACTGCGCCACGATAGCTTTAACAAAATAACTTAAATAGCGAATAATAATATTTGGCGCTAATTCGATCAGATTTCTCATTATGTTAGGCATATGATAATTGAATCGGTGAGTGCAGAAACAACGTAAGTCCGGATTTTCAAATTCTGCAGGAGGGAGATCAACAACACGCATCTTGCCTTTCTAAGCTAGTTTAAATCGATTACGATTTTTTTCATTTTTTGTGACTTTCTGCACTCACCGGTTCAATTGCGCCACGTTATTTTTATTTCTTATCAATTCGAAGATATTTCAAACTAGATACTTATCGTTATACTAAAGCCAAATTGCACAAAATTATTATAAATTGTAACGTATGTGTTATTCTGATGTATAAGCTATATTATTGTAAAGTTTCATCTAGATCCGTTCAGTAGTTTTAGCGTGAAAGAGTAACAAACATACATCCTCACAAACTTTCACATTTATAATGTGACTAGCTGTACTCCTGCGACTTCGTCTGCATGGATTAAAATAACTAAAATTCCGTTTTTATTTTTGTTTTCGTAGAAATTTCGAGAAATCCTCTCTTAGTTCTTTGTATGATTCTCTAAGGAATCATGCCAATTGTCAGCCTTCTATGGTCAATAGTTTTGCCTGTACGTTATCTGTCAGTCACACAGTAACGCAAGCGTTGTATATATCAGGGAGAGGCGTAATTGTAAAACAAGCTCAAGGAAGGCGTGAGCGCTAAAAAGTCTGCGGGAAAATTGTGGGTATAATAAAATTGCAAAAAAACAAGCTCTGACACCTAAAACCACCTAAAACAAAGGTCGTCAGCAAAATTCTATAGTAAAATCGCTAGAAAACTTACATCCTATACCGGCTTCCCAAATATTTACTGGCTTACCTGTTTAAAATTTTTACACCTCGCCACTAATACAATATATCGACTTTTTTTTTAACTTCACGCTGTATCCCGCATATAGCGGGGTAGGCAGAGGGAAACAGAGAACCTAGTGTTAAGACACTCCGTTCTCTTACAACAATTCCGTTCCCCACTATATAATATATAGATATTCATACAATTATCTTACAAACGGAAGAGGTACAAAAAATTACAATTACGATAAAAATTACAACAAATAAGTAAAAAGTCCAGTCATAACAAAAACTGATTGAATTGATAGGGTATCGACTTTATCTCCAAACAATGGTGACGTCAGCCTTTGATCCGTAAGTCTTTGTTTAAAACTGCCTTGATTACATCGATATTTCAATCAACGATATTAATTAGAACTTTTATTAATACTGTTACTTATATATAATTCAAATTTTTGCACTAAAATGTCAAAATTATTACGAATAACTCAAAAACTACCTACATCAGATCCAACTTTTTTTTTTTTTTTTTTTTTTTTTTATGGATAATGATGGCAAACGAGCAGAAGAACTGCCTGATGTAGGAAAAGAAGGCCTTCGCCCATGAACATCTACAACACAAGAGATGTACTAGATGCGTTGCCAACCTAGAGGATACAGATGGAAAGTGGGAGTGATAATGTAGTCCGCTATCGGAACCACCACATTTTGGGAAAGGATGGGTGGAAAGGGGAAACCTGGCTTACATGCCATCGAACCGGAAACACACTACATAAGATATTTGGCGGTCTGTTCTTGACATGATAGTGGTCGCGAGCCAGACGGAGGACGAACCTCCTACCACCAAACTACCTTAACCACAGATCTTAACTAAATATAAATAAGACCATATCAGACACACTAGCTATCATATCAAAAAAGAGTTATCAAAATTAGTTCACCCAGTAAAAAGTTAAGCGATAACACAGATAAAAAAAATTGAATTGAAATTTTTGGAATTTTGGTAAAAAAAAAAAAATAACATTGACAAAAAAACAAGCTAAAATGCTTTTTTTGCTTAACGCTTTATCCTACAGGGTAGTAAGAAACAACATAGTGTCAAAACACTGCGTTCGCTTTCCTCTCCGAGTCATTGGAGACATTGCGTTACAAGTGGCGGAACTCAACGCCGCGCTTTATCTTACCAGAGTATATGAGAATCATTTAAATATAATCATTCCTCAGAATCAACGGCTGTCGTGGCGCAGAGTCGCACAAGCGTGCGACTGCAAACGCCACAGATTGTGGGTTCGATTCCTACTCCAGGAAATGGAATTTTCCATTTCCTGGGTTTGGTAACAAGGCAGAGCGCCGCATTGAGTTCCGCCACTCAGCACGCAATACCTCAATTCGGCGGACAGTGGGGAACAAAATTGTTGGAAGAGAACAGAGTGTCTTAACACTAGGTTCTCAGGTTCCCTTTGTCTACCCTGCTGTATGCGGGTTACAGCGTAAATGTAAAAAAAAAATATGCTGAAATAAAAGCCCGGGAATAATTATTTACACTGACCAAAATGTCCAGGTTTTTTTAATTTCATCCAAAATCGGTAATTTAGGCAATGGCTTAAGAAATGGCTTGAAATTCGAGCATCACACCTTCGAGCAATACACAATTTCATATCCAATATCAAAAATTCAAGAATAAAAAGCAGGAAATGAAAGAAACAAACATTAATTAATACTTCGTAAACTAACACGCAATACAAACTTGAAACATGATCGGCCTTCGAATGAATCATAGTGACTCATATATTGGCGATCTTACAAGGGGTCACGAAACGATGTTTTTTGTAATTATTTTTTTATATTACATATGAGTGTTGCCAAAACAATATGTAAATAATATACTTTGTATATATATATGTGTATGTAGGTTTGTTTGTTACGCTTTCACGCCAAAACTACTCAATCGACTATCATAAAACTTTGTATAGACATTCTTAGAGGTATTAAAAAGGACATGGGATACTTTTTGTTAAAAAAAATGAAAATCTAGCTACTAAAAAGCCTTCAAATAAACGCATATTTGCACTATACATTATGGATGTAGTATGGATTGACATTGACAACGCGAGCGAAGCCGCAGGTAACAGCTAGTACATAAATAAAACGCTTGCGTTACTGAGTGACTGACAGACAACGTACAAATGAAACAACTGACCATAGAAAGATAAAATGTGATATTTAGACTGCTTGGGGAGTGTAGGGAAGTGCTAAGAGAGGATTTCGCGAAATTTCTACGATACGAGTGGAAACTAACAAAATTTTATGTTCTGTAGTGCTATATCTTATAAAAAAAAAGTAATAAATAATGAAAAACGATGTATGGAAGACTTCAAGCTAGTTTTTAAATTAATTAATAAAGAATAAGGAATGGACATTGAAGTTAGAACCACTACATACATAAATTACATGCATTTCATCAATTTAGTTTTAAGGTATTAAAACAAAAATCACAATTATTGGAATATTTTATATGATTCGTCATGAGAAAAGAATGTTCAGTATTTTTTAATATATATTAGTCATATTATGTTTTTTATTAGGCGCGAAGAAGGCCTAGAGGGAATTCCCCTGATATAAACATATAAAGTAAATATAAAAAAAAAGGTTTATTATAATTTAGTTAAACATTTTTTAGTTATAAAATAAAAAATATTATGCAGATATTTTTAAAAGGTGTATTTTAAGAGCACTTGTTTCACCTTTGACAAAGTTGTCAGACTAAAATATGTCAAAGAGACGCATATATATTTGCTCTATAATATTTGCACACAGAAAATTCATAATATCACAACACAATAGAACAATGCCACCCACAATGAAAACCACAATTATATAACAAAAAAATTATAATAAAAACCTTAGGCATAAAAACCTACATGCCTTACATTATTTTACAAAAAAAAAAATAACACTCACCCATAAATCCTATTAATGCTAGCGCACTCATGGTTGCCTCTTAACAAAAAGAAGTTCTCGGGGTATTTAATCTTGTATGCTAGTAACAAGCATATGGTCTCCAGTGACTGCTTGCCGCGATCCACATAGTCACCGAGGAACAAATAATTTGACTCTGGTGGAAAGCCGCCGTATTCAAACAACCTTAACAAATCATAATATTGTCCGTGTATGTCACCTGAGAACAAAAAAAACATATTTATTCAATAAAAGAAGAAAAAATCGGAGAGAACCTAGTGTTGAATCACTCCATTCTGCAAAAGATTGTGTGTTAAGTGGCAAAACTCTATGCCTTTGCCTTACTCAACTGAAGAAATGAAAATATATTTTTTTAATAATAAATTTTTAGATTCATCGGAGTGGGAATCGAAGCCACAACCATTCATATATATAGTTTAAAGCACAACAAAGTTCTTGATACGAAAATCGTTATATAAAAATATAAAAGACTAAATTAAAAAAACAATTAAACATACTACCATACTTTTTTTTTTTTTTTTTAACATCCAGGTGACCTGCGATCTGCCTAGTCCAGGCATTTAGCTGGTGGTTTGTAATAATTATAAAGAGGCATTAATGGTGTACGCCCAGTGGCGTACGCACATATACTTTAGTAATTCTATGAGATCTTATTCTATGACGGGAGTAAATCTTGAAGGACTCTCCTTTTTAAGCGTTTAAAGGAACGAGTGCAAATCATTAGATAATTTGCGAGTTCGTTGGGATGATTTTGTATACGTCGAGAGTACCATACTTAGATGCTATCTTATAAACAAACTAACAAAATTTGTATATATATGTGTCATTCATTTAACGCAGCAGCAAGCAGGGTATGTATTGTTTGACTTATATAGTTGAAACCAAAATATATAATATTAAAGAAAGAAAATATTAATAATAGCTTCACATAGCAAGGTATTCATAGAGAACGTAGTGACAAAACATTCTGTTTTCTACATTCAACTCAAACTTGATACATAACTTAATGCCGAGATATGTCACACAAGAATAATAAAACTAAAATAATTTAAATATATTCCCCCAATGGGGATTTGAATCTACAACCAATCATGATTAGTATTAGCCTAATAAATATCAGTATATTATTATTAAATAATATACATATATATGGATCATTTATCATATACATTGTGTATGTAAGTTTATTATTATTTTATATTGTTTTATACAATTATTTATACATTACTATATATACGACAACCGATGGGGAAGAAAGGTTCTCGAGTGGCGACCACGAACCGGAAGGCGTAGCGTGGGACGGCCCCCTACTAGATGGACCGATGACCTAGTCCAAATTGCGGGAAACCGCTGGATGCAGGAGGCATCCAGTCGTGCTACATGGCGATCTATGGGGGAGGCCTATGTCCAGCAGTGGACGTCTTCTGGCTGACGACGACGACGACGACTATATATTTTTATAGTTATTTATGTAAGCTTGCATGTAATTTATAGATTGTAAATTTTTAAGTAAGTTTATTATATTAAGAAAATATTAATATCATTTGTACGCCAACCAATGTATATCTCTGCACATTATTTCCTTTTCCATGGTAGGGGTTGCCTGGAAGAGATCACCTGTGGTGATAAGGCCGCCTTTACACCAAAATTTTACTTACTTCTTTTGTTTTTCTTTTTGTTTTTGTTATAATTGTTGTTGGTGTAATAAAGAATAAAATAAATAAATAAATATATTTATGTATTACATATACTAGTTAAGGAAAATTTTTAATAAGCGTTAGGAATATTATTATAGGTCAAAATTACATATAAATACTCTACAGTTGTTTACTAAAAATTATTTTGTTTTTATAAAAAGAATATATAATTAATAATATTGTTTATAAATATAATTGTTTTATTCTTATATGCCTATAGAAATAATATACTAAATGAACTGTGTTAACAAATATTATTCAAATTTTATATCAATAAATCAAGGCAAAGCGCGGCGTTGAGTTTCGCAACTCAGCGCGCAATGCCTCAATTCGATGGAACGTGAGAAACGGAGTGTCTTAACACTAAGTTCCCTCTGCCTACCCTCCTATAGGCAGGATACAGCAGGAGTCTATGTATGTATGTAGGTATGTAAAACATTATATCCTGATTTATAAATGTAAATATATTTTTAAACTACAAATAACAATTTTAATTTCACCATTTTTAATTTAACTTCTACAACACACTTTCTAAATAAAAATGTAATAACTCCTTTTTAGATAAAAGTCTTGTAAAATGATTCATATTCGATAATTTCACTGAGTTTCGTAAGAAATATTAAAATTCAACAAAAAAATATAAATGTAAGGAGTTATAAATGTTATATCTATAATATATAAGTTAATAAATATTTGATTAAAACTTTGTCGAAAGTAGGTATACACTTAGAAAGTTTGAAAGCGACTTTTTTGTGTATAATTCGTAAAATAACAATAAAAATAACTTACCGCATATTTTTAACGGCGCCTCTAACTCAAGTAATATCGGTTGTGATAGAAATATCTCTCTGGATTTCAAGCATAGCCCTTTAATCTCGATTTCCGTTAACTGTACATTCATGCCAGGCTTCTCGCCTCGCACTGAAAACAAATATAAACTTATCACCAACACTAAACTCACTAAATTCACTTATTTATACATCACAAAAGTAAAAATAAATTGTGGTAACACAAAATATAAAAATAAACACTTTTTAAAAACTTCTTACAAAATTCGTCCTTTACCTTTTAATAATTTTTTTATTACGTTATCGATGTTTAATTCATCTGTGTCTCTGTCTGCCATTTGATATAATGTTTGTGCACGAAATATGACTAAATAGAATAAGATAGAAAAAGGATTGTTAAGATTTTTGCCGATTACGAAAGGCACAACCTATTTCAATTCTCGGCAAAATGAAATTCAATGGCGGAGAGTCCAAGACATCACTCACACACACAAACAGATTACGGAATACATTGACAGTGTTGCTAGTTGTGAAAAAATTACATTGTACAGATAATATATACAAATAAAAGAAAACGACTTTGTTATTTTAATAGTAATTCTTATTTAATTTATAATAATAAACAATAATTAAAAATGGACAAATTTATTTGACAATAGAATATTTAATAATGGTGAGTGGTTATATTAATCATAAAAATCTAAAACATAAATAAAGAATTAGTCAGATTAAAAATAATATATAAATAGATATAATAAATATATTTAGACTTTTAAATTTGATGAAAATAAGTTGCAGCATTTACATTAGGTATGTTGCCATGATTAAATTGAAATCTCTACCAAATATTACCAAAAAAGAAAATAAAAAAGGTCGTTATTTTAAATAATGAAACTTTTTTCTGTGTGAAATAAGTTTATTATATGTAAATTTTTTTAATTTAAATAAACATAAAAAAATGTGTAAATCAATCTTTTTTAGGTCCTCTGTATGGATGCCTTTTACTGAAATAATAAAAAAATATATATGATTATTACTATAGCATTAGGTAATTTATGAGCGTGATAGAATATAAAAACAAATTAATAATTATAAATAACTTACGCAGGTATTGTTAAAGTGAAAATACCAAATTTAGTGTTGACATCTTCCAATTTAAAGATACCTTCCACGTATTCTCTGTCAGCTGGAACTGCTGGAGTCTCGAATACCAAATTCATTATATAATCTTCAACACAGCTAAAAATAAATATTTTTGTTGTTTTAATTTACTATTTTTAGTTTCATTTAATTTTCAAAAAATGTTATATTTGAGGAAATCGTAACGCAGTGGGAGAGTGCCCAACTGTTAACATGACGGATTGTGGGTTCGATGCTCACTCGAAGCAATGATTATATTTAAATTATTTTCACTTCCCTGCGCTGGCAAGACAAAAGCATGGCGATGAATTTCACTTCTTAACATGCAATGTCTAGAATACGACCAGAAAGCGGTGAACTCCGTATCTTGGTACTGACACTAGGAGAAATCCTATAATCTTTCTACAAAATTATACTTATTATAAAGCCTAATTAAATGCCTGTCGTGGCGTAGAGGCGTAAGCGTGCGACTGTAAACGCGACAGGTTGTGGGTTTGATTCCCACTCCAGGAAATAGAATTTTTCATTTACTGGGTTTGGTAACAAGGCAAAGCGCGGCATTGAGTTCCGCCACTCAGTACGCAATGCGTCAATTTGGCGGAAAGTGGGGAACGGAGTGTCTCAACACTAGGTTCCCTCTGCCTACCCTGCTGTATGCGGGATACAGCGTGAAGCTGTAAATGTATGTAAGTATGTATGTAATTTATTATACTTATTCTACTTACTAAGCACAAGGCTGATATGGTACTAGTTTTTCAATTCTGTTTGGACGAATTAGTTCTACGTATGGATCGTTGACAAGCTTTGTTGTTACTGGTGCTGGACCCTTTCGAGCTTTTGGTGTTGGGGCTGGTGGCTTTAAAAAGTATTTTAGAGTTATACATTTAGAAATATTTATTTTTTATATTTAGTATTTTTTATATGTAGCAATAGCTCAGAACTTAGTTTCCGTAGACTTTATGACCTACGCTATTCTATATTATTTCTTCCTTTTTAAAATTTGATTTCAAAATTTTATATTTTTTTGCTGTTCTCATAAAAAGTTTGAAAATGCTCTCTTGGTTAAAGACATGATAAATTTCCATATTCTACGGTCAATAAGTTTCGATTATGTTTAAATAATAAAGTAACAAAAAACTGCGGCTCCACCAATCAAGAAATACCAACTTTTAACACCAACACGTCTTGACAACACAAAAGTTTTTGTTTTGTGGAGACGCAGCTTTAGAATTTTAAATTAAGTTGCATTACATATAGTGTTGCCAGTTTCTTGTCATTCGAATAGGCATCATTAATTTGCCATATTTTAAATTATAAACTTTCATATTTATAATATTAACTGAATAAGACATGTTTTATAAATACCTTAACAGCACCATAAACAACTTCAATCAAACTTTTAACTTCAGATTCTAGTATTTTTAGGAACTTTCGGACATTCCATTTAGTGACTTCTTTATGATTACCCAAAAGTGACAGAACAGGAGTGACGTCACATCTTGCCAGTCTGAGGATGTGAAATGTCAAATTATTTAAGAAATATATTTTAATTAGGCAAGCCGGTAAATTAAGAGAAGCCGGCATATATTTAGGGAAGTCGGTACATACACTTAGGGAAGCTGGTATTTTTTAAAGAAGCCGGTGGTTTTATATGTCCGAGCTTGTTTTTTGCAATTACTAATATACCCAAAATTTATCTGGCGACCTTTTTTTAGCTCTCACACCTTTCTATACCTACTATACAATTTAAGCTCCACATTTGCCTGGCAACCTTTTTTTAGGTCTCATACTTCTATTTAAAAAAAATCACTCCCAAATTTTTCCACAAAATTTATTGTCATTTACAGAAGGTAAGCCGGTGGGAACCGTGTTATATGGACTCATATAAGTATATTATCATAATAAACAAAAATTATTTTTTCTTTTCCATTTAAATAACATTTTTGTTATGTACCTTATTGGAGGCACTAATGTTCATAATTATATTCGATTTGCTATAACAGCTTCACGCTTTATCCCGCATAGCAGGGTAGTCTGAGGGAACCTATCAGTGACGAGGGGTGAAAATTTTAGTTAGGCAAGCTGATAAATTCAGGGAAGCCAATATATATTTAGGGAAGCCGGTATATATATTTAGGGAAGCCGGTAAATTTTAGAGAAGCCTATATTTTTAGGGAGGCCGGTATATCGGCTCCTATAGGATGTGAAGGTATTTAATATTTTGGCGATGACTTTTTTTTTAGCTTGTTTTTTTGCAACTTTATGCTCAACATTTTTCTGGATCGACCTTTTTTTTCGGTCTCGTACATGTACTTTGAAAAGTTAGGTAAGCCGGGGGGAACCGAGTTGTATGGACGCCTCGCCACTGGAACTTAGTGTCAAGACACTACGTTTGCCACTTTCGTTCAACGGAATGATTATATTTGAACTATCGTTTCTCTCTGCTGTGGTAGGAAAAAGCGCGGCGTTGAGTTCCGCCACTTAACATACAATATCTCGAATTTGTTATAGAAACCCAAATAATAAATGTACAAATCGTTTCTCTTCTATTAAGTTTCTTTTTAAATTATTTAATTAAAATCTTTGTCAAAATTTTACGTAGGAAGTGTCTAATTGTATTTAGATTAATCAAAAGGCTTAATTCACTTAAAGTTGAATTTTAATTTGCATTTTAGTATTCAGGTCAATTTCAACATTTGAATTTAGTCCCTTTTTTAAATTTAATTATAAACCAAAGACTAGAATAAATATTATCTATTTTTAAAGTTTTTAAAGTGTTAATCTCACACTAAGGAAACGAAAAATATATTTAGAAAACCGATAAAAAATTGAACGAAATTGATTTTTTTTCGTTGTTAGCATCTCTGTAGAGAGATTATACAAATTTCTTTGGATGGTTTCCAAGAGGCGCGGGTTCGAGACCCAAATTGTTTAATTTTTTATACGTTTTCCTAATATATATTTTTTAAATATTATTTATTCTTTTACGTAGGTATTTTTAGGCGTAAAATATATATGAGGCTTAAAGAACTTAATTCCCATTTCGACGAATCACATGAAAAATTAAATATATTGCACAATATTACTTAAACAGGAAAAGCGAAGAACATTTGTAACAATCCCTCCATGATTGCCAATCTTAACCCCACACCCGACGATTGCTCACTTTTTAGAAATGAATAATCGCCAATTAAATTTACGAAAGGTAGATCTTGTATCTGGTAATCACTGACTGATTCACAATTTGATATCGACGGCGATAAATTATGTGGAAATACCCCTTAAGAGGTTATATATCGCTTCTTAATTACAGAATGTTTGGTGGTAGGAGGTTCGTCCTCCGTCTGGCTCGCGACCACTATCATGTCAAAGACGAACCGCCAAATATCTTATGATGTGTTCCGGTTCGATGGCATGTAAGCCAGGTTTTCCCATTCCCACCCATCCTTTCCCCAAAATGTGGTGGTTCCGAGAACGGAATACTACATTGTCCTCCTCTTCCATCTGTATCCTCTAGGTTGGCAACGCATCTACAACATCTCTGGTGTTGTAGATGTTCATGGGCGAAGGTATCCACTTACCATCAG
>JAKGSA010001412.1:0-65121 GCA_033558755.1 Philaethria dido
TACATACATACATAGCTTCACGCTGTATCCCGCATATAGCAGGGTAGGCAGAGGAAACCTAGTGTTAAGACACTCCGTTCCTCACTTTTCGCCGATTTGAGGTATTATGTGCCGAGTGGCGGAATTCAAAGTCGCGCTTGTTGCAACAATCAACATAAACGCAAACATCTCGAATTCGGTTAAAAAGAGAAGAAGTGTCTTGGCGCCAAATTATCTGACTATCCTCCTATACGTGATAAAACTTCACGCTGTATCCCGCACATAGCAGGATACGCAGAGGGAAACTGGGAACCTAGTGTTAGGACACTCCGTTCTCTTAACATTTAGAAGCACAAGCGTTCGACTGTAAACGCGACAGATTGTGGGATCGATGCCCACTCCAGGAAATGTAAAAGTTTAGTATTTTCATTTCCCGGGTTTGGTAACAAGGCAAAGCGCGGCGTTGAGTTCCGTCACTCAACACACAACGCCTCAATTTGGTGGAAAGTGGGGAACGGAATTGTTGAAAGAGAACGGAGTGTCTTAACACTAGGTTCTCTGGTTCCCTCTGCCTACCCCGATATATGCGGGATACAGCGTGAAGTTGAAAGAAAAAACAAGGCGAAATAGGTATGCAGGGACCGCAGCGTTTAGCTCCGTTCTCTCTGACTACCCCGCTAGGGATACAGCGTGAAGCTAAATAAGTATAGAGTTTGTCTATCTATCTATCTACATGTCTTACCTCTCTTCCTCCTCCGAGTTATCTGCGTCCACTTCCACCTTCACCCATACGCTCGCGAACATGCTCATCATGTCCGAATCTTGTTCTGAATGTTCTGTATTCTCATCTGCTTTATTATCATCTTTTGTGGTTAAATTAGTTGGGCTTGAATTTTCCGCCATATTGTTATCTATAGAGATAGAAAAGTTAAAAATATATAAGTATATCTATACATAAATGCGTGTAGCAAAAATGTTGTACCCCTTTATACGAAAATTACGCGGACGGAGGAGCATGTAATTTGGCACACTTATAATTTATATAGCGAAGCAGTGCAGAATGCTAATATTTTTTTTTTAAATAATGCGTAAAAGGTATATTAGATTAATAAAATAAATGTTCACACACTACAATGGTTTGACATCCATGTTTATATAAAGTGAAATATATGTATATTGCTAAAGACAACGCGTTCTTAACGCGACAATGGGGACACTAGTAAACAAAAATCTGGTAAGATAAAAACGTAATTTAGGTTTCGTCATTTAACATGTCATGTTTAGAATTTGAGTAAAAAGTGGAGACTGGAATGTTTTAACACTAGGTTCTTTGTGCCTGTTATAGGGGAGAAAGCGTGAAGAGGCGTTTTTTTCATCTGTTACTAACTAAGCAAGTAAAATATGAATATGTGCTCTACATACAGCCAAAACAATTGTGCTTAGAAAGGTTAATTTTTTTATATTCCTTGAGGAGTGTAGGGAAGTACTAAGAGGGGTTTCCCGAAATTCCTATGGGAATGAGAAAAAATAGTTTTTTTTTAACCAGAATCTAGTGTAAACACTCTGTTTTAACATTTTTTTGTTTTATACTCTTTACTCTAGAAGATATAATTGTTAATTATATGGAAAGAACCATATACTCGTAAAATCCATGCTAATATATAGTATATAATAGTTATAATTGTAAACTACTTGTGTACTGTAGATGAACTTTACACCAAAATTTTACTTCTTTTTGTTTTTTTTGTTATAATTTGTGGTGGTGTAGTAAAGAATTAAATAAATAAATAAATGATTCAAACTGTTACTACCCTCGTGGTACAAATATTTTGTTAGCTTTAAAGATACATCTTTAGCAAAGGCATAGACACTTAGTGTTAAGACACTCCATACTTAAACCTCTATCTACTTTAGTGACATTGAGCATTGAGGGGAGAAACTCAACACTAATCATTATCATACCAGAGCAAGGAAATGAAGATTTAAATATAATTCACCTGAATGGAATTCGAACCCACAACATTGTCTGGTCATTCTGGTAAGGACAAAAAAACTATTGTAATCATTTGAATTCTGTTGGAAGATCAATTGATTTTATATTTGGTCAACTGACTTGTTAAATTATTAAGAATATAATATACCTTTATGGTATAATTAGTATGTCATTCGACTTTTACTGTAAAAACATTGCCACCAGTTTTATTGTGTTCTTTACTTAATAGAACTTCTTTTTTCTGCTTCTCGCTGTATCCTGCATGTAGCAGGGAATATGAGAATGCGATTCACTTTATAAATCTTTAATAATGTCATTTTCTGTAGTGTGTCACAAGTGAGCGATTCCTGAGGTTTATACCATGACTGGCCTTATTAGAACTTACAATATTAGAAGTTTGAGTTAATAAGCAATTTGTTGAGTATTACTTCTTTGGTGAAATATAATAATATTACAAACCCGAAGGATCATTTTATTTACCCTAACCTCCTACAGATTCAGACACATGGACAAATTTTCCAATATATTTTCCAATATAATAAATTTAACATTGGCAATTCAAAACAAACAATTGTAAAATATGTTCTAGTCTTAATATTTTCAAAGTAAAAGTTTGTGATGATGGATATAAAATGCACTAAAAAACCTAGGGAAGTGTAGGAAAGCACTAAGCAAGAATATTCCTATAATAATGGGTTGAAATGGGGTTTTAAGTTTTATAGTCCACGCATAAGGATCACATGATACAATTAATTAGAACATAATTGTATATAAGAGAATATCGAACCCACAATCATTGTGAGTACAGGCACACTATACTACTGCACTAATAATGGATTTTACAATAAATAAAAACCTGATTTATAATTTGTTATGTTTTATATTGAAATAGTTTTATTAGTAAATGATGTCAAGGTCAAGGCATGCGGAATGCATTATATATTAAAATATACTAAAGGATATATAGTATCACTAGAACCAAAAATGTTATTTAAAAAATCAATCTAAGGTTACCTTATATAAAATTATAGATTAATTTACTTTTTACTATTTCAAATATAAATAGATAATACTTTTTAGTTAAATTTCCAATTCTAATAGTAAAATAATACATAAATATAGTTAAAGATAATAATGATCGAATATAACTCTCAATCATGTATAAGCAAAAAAAAAAAACAAAGTTTTTATGTGGCTTCTGATTCCTCAAAAGTTAGTTTTTAAAACTTTGAATTAAGTTCAAAATATGATTATTTAACATGAAATTTAGCAAAATATGTAATATATAGGATAATTATCACATAATTACATTTATATTCAGTATTTATATTAAAAACTATTTTAAGTCCTATTTTAGGCAATTTAATTACTTTAAGAATATTGTTTATTTATCTATTATTTCGATATATATTAAGTTGCCTTTCATTACATATTGTATTTATTTATATTAATGTATAAAACGTTGTACTTACTGGAGTATTACAGAAACAAAGCTAAAAATAAAAATATAGCATCTTTTACTAATCAATGCTGGAAAAAAAATCAATTATTTTTATTTGCGTTCGAAATTTTTATGATATCCATATTAATATTAAAATTATGTGTTACTGTTTCATTTATAATTTTGTAGAGTTTTTAAAATGCGTTTTTGTATTAAATTAATTAATTATTATTGTATTTTACGTAGAAATAATTAATTGAATAATAAAAAAAAATCTTTCTGAACAGACAACTCAATATACGGATACTTTGACTTAAATATATTTTTTTATTTATTGTGTATTTTAGTGAATACAATTTATTTTATATTAAATTTATAATTTATATTAACATTGTTATAATAAGCAAAAAATAATAAATAATTATATAGTTTATAGCTTAAAAATTTACTCGATAATATAAATAAAAAAATTGTAAAAAAATCGACTTTTTCTGGATATTTTTATTAGAATTTTAATAAACATGGCAATAAATTAGTTGTCAAAACTCTACAAAAGATTCTTAATATTTTAGAAATATAAATTAAAATAAGTTTTTTGTACGATAAAAACACCAAGAATAAAGAACGGGGCAAAAATAAATAATCTATCTAAAAATGTATACAGAAGTAGTGTATTTGTTAACCACTCTCATAGACCCTGAAATATCAGCTATGGATGAAGGATGTTCGTGTAAGTTATCTTTTTCATTTATTATTAATTGGTTAGGTTTTATTAAAAACATGTATTGTAATTTAATAATTAATTTCCTTATATAATTATTCTGCTTCTGCGTAGTGTTAGATATGACATTTTATCGCTTATCAATATAGTATGAGGACGCAGAAAATGAAGCTTCAAAAATTAACTACATAAAAATTAAGCGAAAAGTATTGGAATAGCATTCACTTTTCTTGACAAATTTCTTTTCAGTACAAAATTAAAAGATATTATTACAAATTTAATGCATAATTATATAAGTGTTATTCATACACACAAAAAAAAATAAATATGTATAAATAAAAAAATAAATACATTTTTTTTTTTTTTTTTTTTTTTTTTTCCTCTGTGTTGATCTGCGATCAGTCTAGCTATAAGCAGATTTGTGGGTGGGTTTATTGGCATTTTGAGGAACCTTCCCAGCGGAAGACTCACTCATCTGTCTGTCTCATCTAGAAGGTCTGGATATTGCATAGTTTAGGTGTTTATTGTAACTAATATTTATTAGTTCTGTGGCTAGTAAAATATATAGGAAAAACATATATATATATCAAATATTCAAATACCTCAATACCAGTGTATAGTTTATTTATTTTAAAAAGCTCTTTATTATATTGATTGATGATTGCAGCTAGGTGCGGGCTTGAATCCAGCTAAATTATTGTTTAAATGTTTCCAAATATTAAATTCAAGGTTTTTTTGTTATATATAATTAAATTTGAAATAGTTTTTTCCTCAAAATATTCATATGATTTCTCATTATTTCAGCAAGTGAAGCAGTATCTACACTGCATCAAAGAGCCATGTCCTAAGCACTTGCAGAACCTTTGTGGAGACTTATTGCTAGTGTGATAGATCATTACAGGTAAATGAAAATTTTATATGATTAACACTAAAATAATGCCCACTTCATACAAGATTTTAATAATAATAATAATAAGCCCGCGGGGCAGCTTGTAAAGCTGTTGGGGAATTGGCGACCCCACAGACCTGAGACCTCCGGAGAGGTATGGTATCCCGCCTCTGGCTTGCCTTCAATACCTTGGCCGGTAGAGTGGGCGCAAGAGCCTTTATATGCTCGGAAGGGTGGAAGTGCTCAATCTGCATGAAACGCCGCTCACGAGCAGCACTCTAGCGATGGTGAAACCGGTGCACACCTCTCGACACGCCAGCCAACCACACCGATGTTGCGCCCGGTACTACGCCGCTTTGTGGGGGGCCCATCTAGTGGGGCGAGTCACCGTCCATGTAACCTTTCAATTTGAGACTATTGAAAGGTGGGCGTCCGGGTAGTCTCAATCAATAACCCAGTACTTAGTCCATCAAACTCCATTCATAGCCCCCTGTTTTAGTTTTCCATGTGTTCCATAGCTCCTACGCATTGACCCATTGACCATCTCACCCAGGCAATTGCCTATGGTTACTCAGATATGGATCCCGGTATCGTCAATTAAAAGTATATTGTTGTCTCAAAGGGCCTCTACATTGGACCTGACCTTACACGCAAGCCTTCAAAGGACCGGGTTACTTTGAACCCAAAGAACTTTAAAAGAGATACATAATAATATTAATAAAACATATTTATTGCTACAATATGCTAGAATTATTCATATTAAGCTAAATGTTTATGGCATTGGCATAACTCATTTAATAATAATATATATATATATACATATATATATATATATATATATATATATATATATATATATATATTTATTTATTTGAATTATCTTCTTATTCTTTCCAGAACATTTGCGTTAAGAGGGCTGTTAACGAGTACCATCAAATTGTCAGAGCAAATGATATTCCAAATAGACGAACCAACAAAACACATGCTTATTGAGAAGTAAGTTGTTTTAATTGATTATTAAGTCAATATTTTTTATGTCCATATTTTAGTATTCGGCAATACATTTTTGGAAGCCCGACGTTTAAACACTTTACAGTAGTCTGTGGTCACACTTGTGGGTAGACTGAGGTGGCATGCGTCTGTCACTTGGTACAATTATTATACTATCGCCAACAATTTAATATTTTTAAATCATTGGCTTTTTTTTTTAATTTCACGCTGTATCGTTATATGTACGATTAAATGCAATTTTTCAACAAGACGAGTGGAAGAGATATGTAATGTACCACCAAGTTTTCTTTACGATTGATGCGGTCGCGAGAGTTCAAGAAAGCGAGATTATAACATTTTCACCATAATAAAAAAAGTAGGAAGGAAAAACAGCAGAAAAAAAGATCAAATAGAAATACAAAATTTTTTTTTTAACTTCACGCTGTATTAGCATTTAGCAGGGTAGGCAGAGGGAACCAGAGAACCTAGTGTTAAGACACTCCATTCTCTTTCAACAATTCCATTCCCCATTTAAATCATTGGTGGTAGTTTCATATAATAAGTAATTAATATTTTTAATTATTATTATGTAAATTTATATATTAAATTCAAAACATGTGAAATTTTAGATTTTAACTACATATAATTATATAATACGCCTGTCGTGGCGCAGAGTCAAGTGTGCGACTGTAAAGCGACAGGTTGTGGGTTCGATTCCCACTCCAGGAAATGAAGTATTTTCGTTTTCTGGGTTTGGTAACAAGGCAAAGCGCGGTGTTGAGTTTCGCCACGGTGTTATGTTAATTTTTTTTTTTTAACTTCACGCTGTCTCCCGCATATAGCAGGGTAGGCAGAGGGAACCTGAGAACCTAGTGTTAAGACACTCCGTTCTCTCTCAACAAATCCGTTCCCCAATTTCCGCCAGATTGAGGCATTGCGTGTTGAGTGGCGGAACTCAACGCCGCAATATTATTTATGTTCATAAATATTTAAAATTTTCAGATACTATGATTTAGATGATGCGGTAATAAGGGAACTTTTGGGAAGGAAGCTGTCTTCAAGACATAGGAAGGATTTAGACGAAGTAAGCTTATTTTAATTTGTTTTTTTATCTTCACGCTGTATCCCGCATATAGCAGGATAGGCAGAGCGAACCTGAGAACCTAGTGTTAAGACACTCCGTTCCTCACTTTCCGCCGAATTGAGGCTGTTATAGATATTATAAATTGTAATGGATATATTAAAATTAATTATTTTCAGGTGGCGGAGAGATCAGGAGCACCCCTCCGTTGTTGTAGACGTCAATTCGACAATGTACGGAGAGTTTTCAAAGCGGTGGAGGAAATGCCCGGGAATGTGGTCGCTAATATAAGATCTACTTTTTTAATATCTGAGCCACTTGCAAAGTAAGTATTGCAATATATAGTATGAAAAAGTAAATAGAGACAACCTAGTGATTAGACTCTCCGCTCATATTGTTGTGTGTAGTGTGATAGTGATCAGACTAATATAGGAGACAGGAAAATTTTTCATACCCCAAGTGGGTGTTGAACCCGTAACTACCACGTGGATAGTTAAGTATGTTAAACTAAATAAACTCTGTAAAACTTATGTTGAAAACAAAAAAAAAACGAAATATTTGCAGTTGTAATAATTGTGTTAAATTAAATCTACTGTAAAACTTATGTTGTACAAAATTTACTAAAGAACTTATGTTGAATTAAACTCACTGTAAAACTTATGTTGAGTTTAACCTATTGCACAAACTTATGTTGTACAAAAATTTACTAAAGAACTTATGTTGAATTTAAACTCACTGCAAGTTCTATGTTGAATTAAACCTATTGTACAACTTATGTTGTACAAAAATTTACTAAAGAACTTTATGTTGAATTAAAACTCTCACTGTAAAAATAAGTTGAATTGAACCTATTGTACAACTTATGTTGTACAAAAATTAACTGAAAAGTTTATGTTGAACTAAACATACAGTAAAACTGACTGTTTAAATCAAATAAAGTTAACTTTATTGATACGGGAGAGTCTTAACACTGCTGTTCTGAAGGCATTTAAGATTCCCTTTATTCCTTTTCTGTTTACAGAAAATACGAAGTAGTGGTTTTCATAGCGTGTATGAGGTTCGAAACAGCGAAACGAAAATTGCAATATTTGTCCTTTAATGATTTTTATCATTGCGCTCAGGTGAGTTGGCTTTAGTTTATAGAGGGATACGGAGAGTTGTAGTGATGCAAATTCCATGCTTTTCTATTTACATACACTCCATGACTATAGAAACTTGAGTCCTTTTTTTTTGATGTAGTACTGTTTTTTTTTTTGTGTTTTATTTTTTAATCTGATGTAAACAAGATTGGCTGTGGATTCGATGTTATTTCCTAGACAACGGAGTGTTATGCACTACCTCTGACTTAGGCTTTATGAGGAATTAACTAATCAAGTTCGACTAAAAATAGAAAAGGGAGAGTGACATTAGCAGTGGCGAGGCGTCCATACAACCTGCTTCCGACCGGGCTTGCCTAATCCTTCAAAGTACAAAGTATGAGATCTGAAAAATGAAAAGCTCGCCAGGAAAATATTAAGTATAAAATTAAAAAAAAACAAACAAGTTTGATATCTTATAGACCTAAAAAAAAAGGTCATCGCCAAATTGTATAGTGAAATTACGAAATACCTCGACATCCTATAAGGGTAATCGACCCTAATAATTACCGGCTTTCAAATATATATACCGGCTTCCTTTGAATATACGTCGGTTTCTTAATTTACCGGCTTGTCTAACTAAAATTTTCAGCCCCTCGCCGCTGCAACACTGCTCCTTTGGTCTTACCACAGTGCGAGAAAATTATGTACTAATGTCAATATAATCATTACTTCTGAACAAGTTTCTTGAACCTGTAACTATCAAGTGTTTATATCTTCTTCGCAAAATTAGAAACAAATTGCGTATCATGGGCATCCTCTAGATTCAAGCATGGCAAATCTATTGAATCTTTGCGGATCTTCTATAAAGCAATGATTCCCAAAAAGTGGTCTATATCTACCCCTAGGGTCGATGAAGAACTGCAAGGGTCTATGTGGGCGACAAAATGGGGGCCTATGAAATGAAAAATAGGGTCAAACTTATTTGTTTTTTTTTTTAAATCAAAAATCAAAATAAAATTTCAAAAAAGTTAAAAAGTTCAAGGTCTGAAGCAGGGTGTATCTAAAACAAGGGTCTACGACGGAAAAAAGTTTAGAAACCTCTGCTATAAAGCGCAGTTTGACCTCAATCAAATAACAAATACTTCTTATGCTACAAACGGAATATCTTGACACTAGGGCTATTTCTCTCTTTCTCTCTCTCTGCCCACAGGCTATACCGGGTAGCTGACGTATTGGGTTGTAATGTCCTTGAGTATTACGATACATTGAAAATGGACAGAGAGTTTCTGTTGGAGTTGAGAGAGTTGAGAATATTAATGGACAAGGAGAAGGAGCATAAACAGTGAGTGTTTGAATTTGGAACGTGTAACGAAAGTGTCACGAAAGAGACAAACATATGTAGGAGGAGTGAGAGAGTATATTTATTAACTGGTTTTGAAAAGGAGGAAGTTCTTAATTTGTTATTGTTTAAGATTTATTTATTTTCTCAGATAAGAATTAACAATATAAAAATGTTTTGTTAGTACTGTTAAATATTTTTGGGTAGTTACATGAGGAGATCCCTTGCAAAGCCTCCCTGCAGCACTCCGCCATTTTTTCCTATCTAGGGCTACCCACATCCAATCTGTGGTCCATATCTACTGATATAATATCATCTGACCATTTTGCTTTGGTTCGGCCTCTACTCTCTTCCTGCTGGTCCTTTCCATTTAGCTTTGACTTCATGGTCCCATCTTTTCCAGCTCCATTTTATATATATATATATGTATATATTTTTTTTTATTGATAAATCTGACGGCAAACGAGCAGGAAGTAATCCCACCTGATGGTAAGTGGTTACCTTCTACCATAGACACTGCCAAACACCAAAGATGTTGTGGTGATGCGTTGCCAACCTAGAGGATACTGATGGAAGGGGGGGCGCTCAGTAGTCCACTCATCAGAACCACCACATTTTGGGGGAAAGGGGATGGGTGCGAAAGGGGAAAATCTGCTTACATGCCATCGAACCGGAACACATCATTAGATATTTGGCGGTTCGTCTTTGACATGATAGTGGTCGCGAGCCAGTCGGAGGACGAACCTCCTACCACCTAACCTAAATTATTATTTATCATTATTGTTTTTTTAGTATAAGTCCATGTTTAATACCCATAGGTCAAAATTGGTAAAATTGATATGTCCATAACTATTTTCTTTAATGATAATCCACAGTTTTTAAAATTTCTTCTTGTGTCCAGAACTTCCAAGCAATATTAATTTGTCGTACTAATTTGTTATATTGTTCTTAATTTTTTTACTGGGTGAATCGATTTTGATGGTTCTCTTTTTATTTGATAGCTAGTGTTTCTGATGGCCTATTTAAATTATATTTATTGGTAATAAAAATGGGTGTATAATAATAATAAAGATATGAAATAAGAAAACAGTTCAAATTTTTTGTTAAATTCTTAAATTGTAACATTTTTTGTATGCAACGGGAATTGAACCTGTGAACTGAATGTGTGTCATAGTTTTTTAACTTGGAGCGATTTTCGCTTATTCACTCTACTAAAGTGCGGTGTTGTGTTTCGCCACATGGTATGCGATGTTTGGAATTCAATAGAAAAGAGAACGGAGTGTTGTGACACTAGGTTCTCTCTGCTAGTGACTCGATTGTGGGTTCAACCCCATTTGAACAATTATTGTATATTAAATTAAATATAATATTTTCGCTTTACGAGGCCTGTCGTGGCGCAGAGGCACAAGCGCGACTGTAAACGCGACAGGTTGTGGATTCGATTCTTATTACTAGAATTGAATTATATTTAGTATTTACATTTCCTCGCTCTGGTAACAAGGCAAAGCGCGGCGTTGAGTTCCGCCACTCAGCACGCAATGCTTTAATTTAACGGAAAGTGGGGAACGGAAATGTTAAAAGAGAACGGAGTGTCTTAACTCTAGGTTCTCTGGTTCTTTCTGCGTACCCTTCTATGTGCGGGATACAGCGTGAAGTTAAAAAAAAATGTATATTGGTAGGACATTGCAAGGTGTTAAGTTAATAATTAACTTTTTTTTTTTGTAAATAGTGACGTCTAATATATATTTTTTTAATTTATTAACTTTCAGTTTAATTTGTATGCGCTTAAAACCGAAGTTGTTAGAAAAGTCTTATCAAGAACTGGAATTAAATTTCAGGTGAGTTTATAAATTTTATATTATATCGACGGTGAAGCCAATACCTCCTAACTGACCTGACTGACATTTTTAATAAATTCCCTTTTTTATTTGTATCGTTTTAAATGCACTGTTATCATGTTTTAATGAACTCTCCTTAGTGTATGTTTATTTGTTTTTTTGTTTTTTTTTTTTAACTTCACGCTTTATCCCGCATTTAGCAGGGTAGGCAGAGGGAACCAGAGAACCTAGTGTTAAGACACTCCATTCTCTTTCAACATTTCCGTTCGCCACTTTCCGCCAAATTGATGCATTGCGTGTTGAGTGACGGAACTCAACTCAACCAACCCTTGGGTTACCAAACCCAAGAAATGAAAAAACCAAATTTTACATTTCCTGGAGTGGGAATCGAACCGACATCCTGTCGCGTTTACAGTCGCACGCTTTTGTCTCTGCGCCACGACAGGCGTAAGGTTTAATTGTAACAACATTCAAATAAAATGGCTTAAATATCTCTCAACTAACCAACGTGTCGTTTGAGACGATACAAATAATAACACACATAATTATAAAGAACAAAAAACCCGACTGAACCAATTCTTCAAATTTAGTAAGCAAATACAAATAAAGTAAGCTATAAAAGCTAGTTGTGTGTTATATATTTGAAATGTGCTAATTAAGTCCTTTCATTTGACACCCCACACGGTACCCATCAACGATTTTTTTATTTTTATTCATGACGTAATTGCCTCTAGAGGGCGCCATATTGAATTAAGAGTGACGTCACATATCTAAGAACGCTTGGAGTATCAATACCTAGCTAATGTCACCTTTCTCGATTCCCACCGGCTTACTTAACTTTTCAAAGTACAATATGAGACCTAAAAAAAAAGCTCGCCAGTAAAATGTGGAGCTCGAAAAAACAAAGTCAAACAAGATATGAGAGCTAAGAAAAAAATGGTCGCCAGAAAAATATTGGGCATAAAATTGCAAAAAAACAAGCTCTGACATCTTATTGACCTAAAAAAAGGTCATCGCCAAAATTCGATAGTGAAATTACTACACTAAATATATATACCGGCTTCCCTAAATATATATACCGGCTTCCCTAAATATATATACCGGCTTCCCCAAATATATATACCGGCTTCCCTAAATACATATACCGGCTTGCCTAAATATATATACCGGCTTCCCTAAATATATATACCGCCTTCCCTAAAAAATACCGGCTTCCCCAAATATATATACCGGCTTCCCTAAATACATATACCGGCTTCCCTAAATATATATACCGGCTTCCCTAAATACATATACCGGCTTGCTTAAATATATATACCGGCTTCCCCAAATGTATATACCGGCTTCCCCAAAATATATACCGGCTTCTCTAAATATACAATATTTATTATATATATCTTTTTATTTTTTTATTACAGATTATATACAAGAGCTTTAGTCGGTCTCGCGTGTAATTTACACAGAGGCAGGGAACTGAGGTCTTTATTCACTGATTTGTTAGAAAAGTAAGTATTTATATATATTACAGAATACATAAGAAATATTTTATTTATTATATATATGTATGTATATTTAGTATTTTCATTTCCTCGCTCTGGTAATAAGGCAAAGCGCGGCGTTGAGTTCCGCCACTCAGTACACAATGTCTCGATTCGGTGGAAAGTGGGGAACGGAAGTTATGAAAGTGAGGGATACAGCGTGAAGCTAAAAAAAATATATATTAAAAAATATATTCAATATATTTTCCAAATTTTTTCTTCTTAAGATAAAGCTGTTATTTATAACTTTTTTTTTTTTCAAAATGTTTTTTTTACATAATAGATGTATAGAGCCATTGCGTATGGGTAGTTGGCCGAAAACTGACTTGGCTCAGTTTCTATGTGCCTACGAACAGTGCGCCTTACAGATGGATGTACTCAGGTGAGTCACAGACAACGTAGTGTTGAGACACTCCGTTCTTTGCTTTTCATCTGATTTCTACTGTTTTTTTCCTTATCGCATGTTGCGGAAGTTAGACGGAAGAAATTAAGACCAAAAGTTGTAACGACACTTTTTGCTATATTTGCCGCGCCGTGCGGCGTGCGCGTGTTTCTCTCTCTCTCTCTCTCTCTCATAGAAAGCCTACCTAAGCCAGTTATTTTCGTTTCGTCTTTCTATTTCGCATTGAACAGTGTGTGAAAAAAAAATTTATTATAATTAATAATTCCTTGACACCTCTCATTAATTTATTTTATCGTTAATTTAAGTAAACTCATAAAAAAAAAGAAATGAATCAGTCATTTTTTTTCTAATAAATATTTGGTTTTTTTTTTCAGGGAAGCCGATTTAAAAAGTGTATGGGAAAGATACATGAGAGTTGTAAGCCAGTGTCTGTTGACTATGTATCATCCTTAAATATATATATATATATATATATATATATAATTAAAAATAAAAATCATTGATGTTATAACTTCTTAATATATCAAATTATTAACAAAAATATATTTTTTTATTTTTAACACTATTTGAACCTGCTATATCTGTGGCACAAGCGTGTGACTGTAAACGCGACACGCTGTGACTTCATACACACTACAGGAAATGTAAATAGTAAATTATATTTAGCATTTTCATTTCCTCGCTCTGGTAACAAGGCAAAGCGCGGCGTTGAGTTCCGCCACTCAGTTAGTTAGTTAGTCAGTACGTAATGCTTGTGAAAAACCTGCTATATTCTTAAATTTAAAATGAATACTCTTTATCCCCTATAGAGATCCTAGTGTTTAGACACTCCGTTCTCTTTATGACCGAATTCTATTACGTGTTGAGTTGTACTTTTATTATATACGATATTATGGAATTTTTAATAAATATTGTTTTTTTTTTTTTTATATTTTTTGTTTTATTTTCTTTCATTATTTACTCCAACAGAATTAAAGTTTCACGCTTTATCTAGTTTAGCAGAGAAAACGTAGTGTGAAGACACTACCTTTTCCATATAGCAGGGTAGGCAGAGGGAACCTAGTGTTAAGACACTCCGTTCCCCACTTTTGATAACTCTATTTCTATATATACAATTAAATATAAACATCCTGTAAAAAACCGTATAACCGCAGGCCTATCGTGGCTTGAGGCACAGTAAACGCGACAGGTTGTGGGTTCATACACACTACAGGAAATGAAAATATTAAATATTTAGTACTTTAATTTCCTCGCTCTGGTTATAAGGCAAAGCGCGGCGTTGAGTACCGCCACTCAGCACACAATACCACAAATCGGCGGGAAGTGGACACCGAAAATCTTAAGAGAACCGAGTGTCTTAGCACTAGGTTCTCAGGTTCCCTTTGCTATGTGCGGGATACAGCGTGAAGATAAAAAAAGTACTAAATGAGGGTAAAAATAAAAAGATATATATATATATATATATATTTTAACAATTTTATTAAATATCGTCACTACAAATACAACGTGACCGTATCACAAAACATAAGTACTTAATACTTTGTACATCGGATACAGAGAAATTAAATTATTCATATATGTATATATATTTCAGAAAACTCATGTATTAAAGTCACTAGTATCCCCCGTTAACGCGTTAACAACGCGTTGCCTAGCAACGTATATGTCACTTTATATAAACATGCATGTCGAACCATGGTAGCTTGTGTAGCATTTATTTTATAAATTTAATATATTTATGCATTATTTTAAAAAGATATTATCATTGTGCACTCCTTCGCTATATAAACTATAAGTGTGCCAAGTTTCATGCCCTTCCATAAACGTAATTTATATAAAAAGAGTTACAAAGTTTTTGCTTCACGTATTTATATATAGAAAACTAAATTTCACGCAAATTTTGAAAAACATTTCAAAAAAATAACTTTTCAAAAATATCAAAAAACTTGCCACATTATGAAATATTAAAAATCTTTTGAGTTTTTTAATGAGTTTTCTGAAATAAAACGTCTATTTACAATTATAATCATAAATTACACTTAAAAAAAACTACACAAGTACATGAAAAGTCAATATATCGATTATAAATAGATTTTTACAATTAAATAGTCAAAAACAATGAAAAAAAAAAACACCAAACTATTAAATATGACATTAAAAAAACATAGTCACTTCAAAACTCTTTGGTGGAATGGCAAAAAAAATGCCATTGGAACAAAATCTTAGAAAAAAATGGAGGAACAATCAAAAAATTAGATCTATAAAATAAATATAATTAAAATATAAACGGAAAGAATGAGTACAAATTAGTTTTTTCACAGGAAATTTTCCCGAACGGAGAATCGAAGCTACTACCTATTTATATATGGAGAGAGAATTACTGTTATGATATCCATAGCAGGCGTGTATAAGTTGATAAATCAAAAATTCATTCTTTTCAGGGCAGACATTTTTAAGCTTATTTGTAAATTATATATCTATATTAATGAAATACTTCATACGGTAGAAAGTTGGGAACGGAATTGTTGAAAGAGAACGGAGTGTCTTAACACTAGGTTATCAGGTTCTCTCTGCCTACCCTGCTATATGCGGGATACAGCGTGAAGCTAAATTGTTACATTTAGGAATAAAGTATATTAATATATGAAATGTATGTATGTAAGTCGACTTATTAACTTATACACGCCTGCTACAGAATTTAACCCTCTAACAATTATGTATGTTCATACATATGGAAATAATTTTATATATTGTATTAAAATTTGACTTGAAATCAAATATCGACAACTTTAAATAAATAAGTTACTATTAATTAAAAAAAAAAAAACAATTTTTTAATATGTCAACACTTTGTCTCTTTCAATACTAAAAAAGTGACATTAACCTTATTAAAGCTAATATTAACATATTACTTAAATAAATCGATACTTTAATAGCTGCATTAAAAAAAATAAAAAATATTAAAAAAAAAATAAGTATTACAATCACAAAATCTAGTTATAAGTACATCGTACGTACGAAATGCTTTTTTTTTTACACATTCTTTTCTCTTTGGGAATGTCTTCTAAACATTACTACCTAAAAAAAAACAATCACACACTTTAAATTAAAAAAAGTATTCGAGAAATGTCAAAAGCATAATTTAATTTTTTTTTTGTATAAATAATAAAAACCAAATAAATTAATTCTCATATTATATACAGATAATTTTTTTTTAACAACTAGCAACACTCAAGGCACGTTTTCTTTCGAAACTTTTTAAATTTACAATTTGGTGCCCAATTTTTTTAGATATGCGTGCAATTTCAAATTACGCGTTAATTTTGAAAAGTTTTTGAAAATTTTCATGCAAATTTTGATTTGTTTAGCCATTTGATGAAATTCGAAGGAATGTTTAAAAAATTGTGCGATAATACTGCATTTCTTTTTTTTTTGCTTTTTTTTAAATAAACGTAGCTTATTCACATTATATCTATACTTATTTTAATATTCGAAGTGAATATTGCCATATTTTTGACACCTAGATATTATACATAACAAATTTAACTCCCTTCCTTTAAAAAAGGCTTTCATTTAAAAAAAAACGAGAAAATTAAATATAATTTCTCATTTATATTCATAATTTTAATCATCAAAATGCAATAAATAAATGAAGTACAACACAACATATGTACAGCGTGTTCCGAAAAGCAAAACAACAAAACTATAAAAATGCAATTTCAAGTGTCAAAAACTTCCATGTACAGCGTGTTCAGAAAAGTTTATGTGTTTGGAGAGAAAAAAATCACTATAACCGCACGTTTAATGCACATTTGAGTCACTATCACGAACACTATCCTTACACAGGCTGTTCAGAAATCACTCCGCGACCGAGTCGTCCCCAAAACGTAGTGATTTACGCCACTCATATGTCTACTTCGCAAATTTTCCTTTTTTGCGGAAATCCGAATTTATCTTTTTTTATGACTTCCTGTTTTAGACGTTGGTATGTGTCTAGTCTGGATAGAGCGTATTCCTGTGAAAAACATAATTGTAAGTGAGAAAATGTATGTTTATATAGGCTATTATTGTTAAAATATTTATAATTATCAATCATCTGATCGCTAAGTTTCAAATAATATTTTCATTTCCTCGATCTGGTAACAAGGCACAGCGCGGCGTTATGTTCCGCCACACAATGTGCCGAATAGGGCAGCAAAGCGAATGTAGTGTCTTAACATCAGTTACTAAAACTAGTGTTAACCTAGAAACTAAAGAAAATAAAGCGTGTAGCTACTTTTTCAAAGAACGCAGTGATTTCTCACTATATTAGTTCAACACCTGTAAAATAAATAAAAATATGACACTTATAATAAGAAAAACATCATCTTACCCAATATCCGAACGGAATTTGACTTTTAGATGCATTCACAATGGACCAGAGGCACCAAAACAGATGACTGGCGAGCGCGAACGCATCTACCTCGTTGAGCAACTGATTTATGTCATCTATAGATGCCTCAGCATCTTTATCCTCTGAGAGATTAGTGTGGTAATGTTTCAAATACTCCTTTATGAAGATTTCCTACAAATTTAAATTAATTTATTTAGAAAATGTCTTTTCTTGCAATTTTTTTTGTAATTTTTTGTGAATATAACTGATATATTGTCATAAAAATATCTATTTTTGTATTTTTTTATGTGTGTAAATAAAATAATACATCGATATTATTTAATTTAGAGGACAGTGTGTAAATTGCCACCCATTTTTAGACAAAAAGCTAACACACACGTATATCTTGAAAAATATAGATTAAAGTTATTTTTTTAATTTTATGGCAAGTACAGAGACACCAAAACAGATACTATTTACTACACTACTTCGTAATTTATGTCATGTAAAAAATGACACTTTTTCCAATTTGTTGTGTGTATTATTGATATATTATTATCAAACTGTGTCTCTTCTGTCATTTTTGTGAGTAAAATATTAAAAAAATATCACACTCAGAACATCAACATCAATCAACTTAAAAGCACAGATAAATATCGAAACAAATGAAATTTCACTCAAATTGTGGCTAATGTGAGATTATTTAGAAAAAATGTATTACTTTTTGCAATTTTTGTGCGTAAAATCGATATATTATTTATAATTCTTAAAAAATATCGAAAACAAGCCATTTTTTTTTATTTTCATGAAATGGCACAAATCATTAGTCATTAGATTCAAATTGCCAATCATTATTAGAAAAAAAAAATTACCACACTCAAGGCATCAATCAAAAAACCACAGATTAAAAATAAATGTTTGTATAAATAAAAAAAAAGAAATCCTTTAACAAGTTGTCATACGCTTTACAATGCCGTGGGAAAGTCCATTACGGAGTGTTTACATATTCCTCTTTTCTCCGGCGGCCATTTTTATTACAGCAGCTAGAAATCAAGCATAAACAAACACAAGCTGCGTAGTGATTGTTTTAACGCTATTTATTTTTATTAATTATGTCAATTTTCGAAAAAAAGTTGAAAAAACATTTGTTGAAAAAAAATGTTGTTCTTTTTGACATAATTAATATTATTTTTTTATGAAATAATGAAAATATATTCTATTTCTTTTAATTATTTTTTTAATAAATGAATTTGCGTGATTTTATTTTATTTAAATTACTAAAATTACTAAAATTTTTTTTTTTAATTTAAATTCGAACATGGATTTGAGCCTTTATTAAATGTCATTTTTATTTTTTATCTACAATTTGACAGTTATAAGAAAATATGTGGAAAAGTAAAAAAAAATAGAGAAATTTAATTTAAAAATTATGTCAAATAATAAAAAAAACAGTAACTCTTTTTATAAAAAAGTTTTTTTTTGTATAAGTTGTACGGTAATAAAAAAAATAACTATTTTCAAATAACAGTCAAATATATGTTTATGCCACATTATATTTTAAAAAAAATTAAATAGAATAAAAATTTCAAGAGCTAATCAGAAAACTGACAAATTATCACACAATGGTTACAGCTTCAAATCCAGCCATGCTAAAAAAATTTTTAAAGATTTTTTTTTATTTTTGACATTTAATAAAGGCATTTCACAATTCAACGGTAATTATTACGAACCTCACCACGTAATGGCGCACAGACCATCCGTTTTCTGGAACTTTAAAAAACATGATCAAAGCAAAGAGATAACTGGCGATTTTGCATTAAAAAAAAAATTAAAAAAATATATAATTAATTAAATATATCCAATAACCATTAAAGAGCCAAATTAAAGTGATTTTTTCAAAAAAATCCTTCAATAACAAAATCGCCAGTTTAAACCACCATGTATAATATATTATGTGAAAAATCCTTATAAAGCTATTTCTCACAATATTTTAAGCCGTGAATATTATTGAAGCTTGAGTAAAAAGACAAGTTAGTAACTTTTATGTTAAACCGAAAAAGATATCCCAAAGAACTGTTGAGTATTTGACGGTTATCGACTAGGATAAAAGAAAAAAAAAATTAGACCGAAAAGCTAGAATCACTTTTAACGTATCAAGCAACCTTAGGATCCACCATCAAACACACAAAAATTTCAAAAAAACTTCGAAATGTCACAAAAAATGTCGAAAATGTCTCACCTTTTGTTCTAGAGTTGGGCAGTTTTCCTGATTTTCATAGTAAAACGGGTGTTCCGGGTTAGTATAGTCATAGGACCACTCTTGAAAATGGTTAGCGATGTCGAATCCTCGATAATTATAAGCACAATATTCAAAATCAATTAAAACAAGCTTGGGTTCGCCGGAATCGGAGATATGGCTTATAATGGAATCCGAAGTATTAGTGTCTTCAAACTGAGTTAAGACATATTGACTCTTTTTAGCTTCGTCGTATGTGAATTCGTCGTCTGATGCCGATTGCAATTCGTCTTCTAGCATTAAAATGTTACCTGAAAGAAAAAAGTTATATGAGAGACAATTTCGTTTTTTTTTTACTAAATAAACTTTTTGTTTATTTTTAAAATAAATAGGAATTGACATTTTTTTCATGTATTTTCTGGTAGAAAGGTTTTTTAGCTTCACGCTTTTTTCCTCATGGGAAAGTTATAAATCATATTAGATTTATCCCCAGTCAATTTTTAAAAATTTGTTTTTCTACTTAGTGCATTTACACCGAAAATTTTCAAACAAAAAAAATAAGTATTTCATAATATTTGCTTACATAAACACATATTTGTATTTTTTTTTAATTCAATAAATAGAATTTGAACCCTTATCCTTAAAGACATGTCCAAAAAAGAATATAAAGACTTACCTTCTTGCATGTCATTATGACAGAAAACCACAGGAGACTCGACCGTCGCCAAAAATTTCTTCAACCATTCAACTTCTTTATCAAAATCTATTGGTTTTAGTTGCTTTATTATGTTTTGTTCGTCTTCATTCTGGAAAAGGAAAATAATTTGTGTAAGAGCAACATTTTGTTATGAGACAATAAAAAACTACTATTTTCTACTAAATTCTACTAAAGCCCTAAAAATTAAGAATTTGTCTATAAAAATACATAATTCATAATTTTTTGCAGGAAATAAAGCAAATTAATAGAAAAAAATACTTTTTTAGATATTATTAATCAAGATATAAGACAAGAGATTTGTTGAGAAAGTCGTAGATTTAACATGTATTTTAACTATCGAAGAGCGATACCATTTAATTATTATTAACTTAAATTAAAATCAATCCAAATTATTTTTTTTTAATTTAAGAAAACCTGCTCGTCACTAGGCATTCGAGAAAATATTTTCAAACGTAATAATCGTCATGAATCAAAAAAACTATATTGTCAGTAGAAAAAACACCCACTTCTCAAATATCCGTCCCCACTTATTAGATAAAAAAATCGGCTTCTAAAATCTCAGCATTATAATCACAAAAAAAAAAAAAACAAATTCTACCAAAACCTACCACATAGTAGGAAATGGTAGTATTTTTCTACTACTCTCACCTTTCCAGATGCATTAGCTGACAGTCTATCTTCTTTAACAGTTTTTATCCACTTTCCCATGGTTTTCCACAACCAATTGGGTTCCTTTGACAATGGCACATCCATGGAGTGTATGGCCGCCATTTTCTCTGCTATTTTCATGGATAATGCCGGTTCTGATAGTTCCTTTGTTAGGAGAGATCTTGCCTGAAAACGATTATAGTTGTAAACTTGACTGGACTAAAATATTAAGTGAAATTATTACTACGTGTCATATTATTAACCCTTTCCAAATTAAATATCTCATTATAACAGCTAGTTGCAGTTATATGCGTAGTTCAAATAACGTAAAATATAATATAAAATAAAATAATATTCAAAATAATAATCAAATAAACAAAAAGATTAAATATTCCCATTAATTAAGAAACAAAAATAAATTGCCCAAATTGAAACTCCTTATGACTTAAAAATTAGCTTCACTAAAAAAGAACCTGCTATCACCATACTTACAGGTATATATTGCTCAATCCTGCCACCAGAGAACACGCCATGAAGTTTAGGACCTAACCGCCTTTCAGATAACAGAGTGAAAATGACGGATTCAGTGACTATCGCATCCATGGCACGTTCACCGTGAACTTGTCCGTAGATCCGAAGCAAAACCTTGAAAAAAGAAGTAAAGATAGTTTGTTAAGCGTATTTTCCTTGTTTTTCTGTTTCCCTAAAAAATTGGCCATCTTCTCTTAGTAATTTCCTACACTCTTCGAAAAACTTACATTCCAAATTTCTGCTTTTTATGTGTCAGTTTCTAATTTTGATTGTCCATTGTCTGATTGAGGAATGGAAGAGTTTTTTATATATTGATATTTAAGATTTTTTTGTGCTTCTGGGATCATTCCATATTAGATAATAAATAATTTGAAAATGTTATTTATATATGAAAAGAAAAATATTTCGAAAATTTTTGAGATGAATTTGAACTTGGACCTATTAAATAATGCTGCCTAATAAACTATAAAGCTATACCTTTTAATGGTACAAAAGTGAGGGTTACAGCCCATTTAACAATTATTTGGAAATCGAAAGACGCGAAACTATTGCACATAGAAACATGATATGTGGCGTGTGGGGACTTGGGGAGTGTAGAGGAGGAGGGAAATGGGAATTTACGTTTAAGTCGGAATCGAAATTGTGAGTATCATTAATACAATAAATACAAAAACAAGTTTGTTTGTTATGCTTTAACGCGTAAACTGTTTAACTGATTACCTATAATTGCAATTATGTATGCATATTTTAAGAGTATAGTCAAGGACATTTGTTAGTAAAAAAAACATTTAGACAAAAAATATATGTTGCCATATATGATAAATTAATTTAAATATAATGAGGCCTTCGTGTCTGTGTCTGACAGCGTGTAAACGCGATTGGTTGTAGGTTCGATTCCCATTCAGGGGAAAAATATTCTTTTATATCCTTACTCTGGTAAGGTAAGAGCGGCGTTGATTTCCGCTACTACTATGCGGGATACAACGTGAAACTGTTATATGCTGGTATGCTATATGTATTTTTTTTTTAAAAAAGGAGAAGGTATTTTTTTTAACTTCACGCTGTATCCCGCATATAGCAGGGTAGTCAGAGGGAACCTGAGAACCTAGTGTTAAGACACTCCGTTCTCTTACAACAATTCCGTTCCCCACTTCCTCCAAATTGAGGCATTGCGTGGTGAGTGGCGGAACTCAACGCCGCGCTTTGCCTTGTTACCAAACCCAGGAAATAAAAATACTAACATTTCATATTAAACATTAGTAATATATAAACATAAACATAAATATTAGGTATCTTAAGAAGATTCTCAGTATAAATATGAATCATCTAACAACTGTCTAGATTATCACAACATCTTACGTACGTATGTATAATAAACAATTCTCAAGTTAATTTCAAATAATTATTTATGTTCTTGCGAATAAACACTGAAGGTTGTGATTTGATTATGATTCTCATTTTCAGGCTGAAAATTTGTAGAATTTGTTTGTCTCAACACTAGATTCTCTTTCTATGGGGAAAAAGATTAAAATCATTATATTTACCTTCTTAGGTTCATCCAGAGAGAAGGAATGAGAACTGAGCAGTGGTTTCTTGTTAAGCCGGGCTTCTTCCGTTTCCGGTGAATTTTCTCTGGCATATCCTCCAAGCTTTGACGTATCAGATGGCAGGGCGACGTAGTATAGGAAATTTGATAGACCACCACTGAAAAAGAATAGTAATTATTAAATGTTTTCAATGTTTTTAACACGTTAGTCGCGCACTCTTTTTTAGTTTCACGCTGTATCCTGCATATAGCAGCTTAGGCAGAGGGAACCTGAGGGCTTAGTGTTAAAACACTCCGTTCTCTTTCAACAATTCCGTTCTCACATTTAGGATTTTTCCAGCAGGGTAGTGAGAGAGTGAATAACATAAATATGATGGACGGAGGAGCATAAAACTTGGCACACTTATAGTTTATATAGAGAAGGAGTGCACAATGATAATAAGTTTTTAAAATAATGCATAAAAAGTATATTAAATTAATAAAATAAATGTTACACACACTACCATGGTTTGACATCCATGTTTATATAAAGTGGCATATACATTGATAAAGACAACGCGTTGTTAACGCGTCAACGGGGACATTAGTAAATTTAAATGCACAAGTTATTATCATATGTGCCAATTTTATAGAAAAGAATGTTAATATAGTTTTAATTATATGTATGTATATTTTTAAACTTGTATCACAAAATACATTATATATGGAGGTCATTTGGCGTAGTGGGACAGGGTCTGACTGTAAATACGAATGGTTATGGGTTCGATTCTCACTCTAGGAAATGAAAATTTTAAATAATATTCAGTATTTTAATTTTTTCGCTCTGGTATCAAGGCAAAGCTCGGCGTTGAGATCCGTCACTCAGCACGCAATGCCTCAATTCGACAGAAAGTGGGAAACGGAGTGTTTTAACACTAGGTGCTTCCCTTTGCTTACCCTGCTATATGCGGGATACAGCGTGAAGCAAAAAAAAACAACAATAAAGTAGGTATGCGGTAAAGAATTAAAGAATTGTACGGTGATTATTATTTGAAAACTCACGTCGTTTAGTTACGCTACTTTATGTACAATTAAAATAATAGTTCGTAACAGCGGTGAATATTTTGATATGTCGACTAGTAAATACAATTTTTAGATATAAACAAGCATAAGGCCCCTCATCATCAAAGGCAGAAGGAACCTGACAACCTATTGTTAAGACACTCCGTTCTCTTAACATTTACGCTCCCCACTTTCCGCTGAATTGTTTGCGTACTAAGTGGCGGAACTCAAAGCCGCGCTTTACCTTATTACCTTAAACTACTAAATATTACATACATACATAGCTTCCTGCTGTGTGCCGCATATAGCAGGGTAGGTAGAGGGAACCAAGTGTTAAGACACTCCGTTCCCCACTTTCCGCCGAATTGAGGCATCGTGTGCTGAGTGGCGGAACTCAACGTCACGCTTTGCCTTGTTAACAAACCCAGGAAATGAAAATACTAAACTTACATTTCCTGTAGTGGAAATCGAACCCACAACCTGTCGCGTTACTAAATATTAATTATTAGAAATATTTTAATAACAAGATAATAACATAACGGAGTTTTAACTGCGTAGTAAATTTATATGTAGGACAGAGGAAAATTTCATATGATAAAATATAGTATGGGAGTATTCCACGATACAGTTATAAATATCAAATATAAAATCATATCGTGTAAGGTTATCAACTGTTTTGCGTTTTTTTAACTGATGGCAATAAAAACATACTTCTGTTTTTTAGCTTCACGCTGTATCCCGCATATAGCAGGGTAGGCAGAGAGAACCTGAGAACCATGTGTTAAGACACTCCGTTCCCCACTTTCCGCCGAATTGAGGCATTGCGTGCTGAGTGGCGGAACTCAACGCCGCGGTTTGCCTTGTTACTAGAGCAAATAAAGGAAAATACTAAATATTATTTAATATTTTCATTTCCTGGAGTGGAGATAGATACCACAACCTGTCGCGTTTACAGTCGCACGCTTGAAAGAAATATTTCAGTTCTAAAATTGAACACCCTATATTGCAACTTGGACATAAAGTGGAAGATGGAGTGACATGCACTGGTCTCTCTGCCAACTTCTCTAAATTCCGGAGATTTTTAAATGTTCAAAACGTTGACTACATCCTGCTAATATTATAAAAGAGAATGATTGTTACTCTTTCCGCCGAATTGAGGCATTGCGTACTGAGTTGCGGAACTCAACGCCGCGCTTTTGCCTTACAAACGGAAAGTGGGGAACGGAGTGTCTTAACACTAGGTTCTTAGGTTCCCTCTGCCTACCCTGCTATATGCGGGATACAGCGTGAAGCTAAAAAAAAACTACTGAACGGATCTAGATTAAACTTTGCAATAATATAAGATGTACATCAGAATAATACATAGACTACAATTTATAAAGTATTTGTGTAAGATTCTGCTTTGATGATTGTAATATGATTATAACAGTTTTAATTGCCATCCTCTCTACATGCTTCAATCAAGGTTACCCAATAATTGTGGGAAAAAACATTATTTGATACAAATATCTTGCTTTTTTCAGAATTGTTAAATTGTTAAATAGTTTGGTGGCGTCCTCCGACTGGCTCGCGACCACTATCACGTCAAAGATGAACCGCCAAATGTCTTATGATGTGTTCCGGTTCGATGGCATATTAGCCAGGTTTTCCCCTTTCCCACCCATCCTTTCCCCAAAATGTGGTGGTTCCGATAGCGGAATACTACATTGTCCTCCCCTTCCATCTGTATCCTCTAGGTTGGCAACGCATCTACAAAATCTCAGGTGTTGTAGATGTCCATGGGCGAAGGTAACCATTTACCATCAGTTGGTCCTTCTGCTCGTTTGCCATCCGTTATCCATAAAAAAAAGTATTTTTTTTGCTTTTTTTAAAATACTGAATAATAGACACATATTTCGGCATTTTGCTCTCAAGGTTACAGAAAGAGATTTCCAAGAACATTTTCAAGTTAGGTCAGACAATACGAACGTGCCAGATGAGTGTCAAGCAAGTTATTTATTTTTTACCATTTTAAGGAAGAAAACGTGAAGACATAAAACCTTTGCATACAAAAACTTATAAAATTAAACAAAAAAAGATAATGTTTTCGTTTTTTAGATAACCTTTTTGCTAATCAAACAGCTTAAGCCAATTTCTTGTAAATATATTACGTAAAAAATCACACAATGGGTTGAAAATAGATTTTAAAATTTTGCGGTTTATGTAAGAGGCGGATAAAAAGATTGTTACAAAAAATTGTAAATATTAATCCATAAATAAACGGTTATTGGAACGAAGTTTTTTATCGCGTGTTGCGAAAGAGGGCTACACTGAAAAAATTAAGATCAAAAATTGTAAAGACTCTTTTTGCTTAGTTGTAAGCCGTACGGCGTGCGCGTGTTTCTCTGTCATTCTCTCTCTCTCTCTCTCTCATAGAAAGAAAGCCAGTTTTTTTCGTTTCGTCTACCTATATTATTACATTATATCTACACTAATTAATCGAAAAGAACTTCGTTCTATCCGGGTGTCCCTTGACACTTCTCTATTTTTTATACCTAAATATAATATTTCTATGTTTGTAAAACATGGATAAAATTTATCAAAGTTTTTTAATAATATATTTTTTTTAATTCTGGAGTTCTGATCAGATTTACACACTTCTCAGCATAGCAGGGTAGGCAGATAGGCAGAGGGAATAAAACTTGGACCAAAGCATTGAAAATGATTTAAATATCAATAGATTTGATTTGGTGTTATCAAATTGACGACACTAAGTTCTCCTTGTTTTATACAAGCGTACAGAGTGAATTCTCTATTCTTCACAGCTTAGTTGATTAAAACTATGTGTTGTATTCATTTAAATTTAGACAATGCTAAAAAAAAAGAAATCCATCTGGAAAAGTCAGAATCTATTTCCAACAGTTTAAACTATTCCAGGGTAGCACCTGTTATGTCTTGAAGCACAAGCGTGCGACTGTAAACGCGACACTTTGCGGGTTCGATTCCCTCTTCAGGAAATGGAATTTTTCATTTCCTTGGTTTGGTAACAAGGCGAAGCGCGGCGTTGAGTTCCGCCACTTAGCACGTAATGCCTCAATTCGGCGGAAAGTGGGGAACGGACTGTCTTAACACTAGGTCCCCTCTGTCCACCCTGCTATATGTGGGATACAGCGTAAAGCTATGTATGTATGTATTCCAAGATTGTTTCAAATGTCTACAAAATGGTCATCGTGTCCTGGTAAGACATAGACTTACTTAACACCCTACGTTTTCAATACAGGCGGAAAGCGGTGAAGATTCTCTCTAAGTACCCTGCCATACGGGATACAGTGTGAACTTTTAATAGCTTCTAGATATGCCCAAGCAGTGGCGAGAGGTGAACATTTTAGTTAGGCAAGCCAGTTAATTAAGGGAAGCCGATGTATATTTAGGGAAGCCGGTATATATATTTAGGGAAACCGGTGTAGGATGTCAAGGTATTTAGTAATTTTACTATCGAATTTTGGCGATGGCTTGTTTTTTTGCATTTTTTTGCCCAATATTTAACTGGCGACCATTTTTTTTAGATCTCACACCTTGTTTGATTATGTGTTTTCGAGCTCCACATTTTACTGGCGCGCTTTCTTTTTAGGTCTTATACTTGTACTTTAATAAGTTAGGCAAGCCGGTGGGAATCGAGTTGTATGGACGCCTCGCCACTGTGCCAGTTACTGGACCAGATAGGTCGTTGAAGTCAGTAGAATAGTAGAAAAAATCATTTATATTCACGTTAAAAGCAACAGCCATCCAAGGTTGTGTACTGTTTACATTTTTTGCCTCACCATTGTGAATTCGGTAGGTTTTCATAATGACACTTTTTGTTAAAGCTTTTGTTCACTTCTGGGTAATAGTTCGGTTTCGGAGTTCTGGAGCCTTTGTTAGGATTAAGTGCTAAATTTGTTTAAATTGGTTTATTTTTTTTAAACCTTCACGCTGTATCCCGCACATAGCAGAGTAGGCAGAGGGATCTAGTGTTAAGACACTCCGCTTCTTTTTAACATTTCTGTTCCCCACTTTCCGCCGAATCGAGGCAATGTGTGCTGAGTAACGGAACTCAACGCCGCGGTCTACCAAGTTACCAGAACGGAAAAGAAATGAAAATACTAAATAATATTTTATATTTTCATTTCCTGGAGTGTGTCTCGAGCCCACAACCTATCACGTATACAGTCGCACGCTTGTACCTCTGCGACAGGCTTCAAATGGCTTGGTTTGAATACTGTATTTTTTTTATTAAATAACAGGAGTATACATTTGTTAACTTAAGGTTTATAGAAATATAAGGGGACTCCATCTCATGCTCGCTTTGCCAACCGCCCGCTTGCAACGATCGAACAACGAAAGTTAAATTCAGGTAAAGTATAATTTTTTACATAATTCTCAATAGCTGCACCTTTAATACAAAAAATACCTTCAGCACAGTGGTGGAGTACATTTTATATAATAGAACGAAACAGGTACGTTTCTTTTCTTGTTTTACTGGAAGATGTTATAACGCCTGTCGTGGCGCAAAGGAACAAGCGTGCGACTGTAAACGAGACGGGTTGTGAGTTCGATTCCCACTCCAGGAAATGTAAAATTTAGTATTTTAATTTCTTGGGTTTGGTAACAAGGCAAAGCGCGGCGTTGAGTTCCGCCACTCAACACGCAATGCCTCAATTCGGCGGAAAGTGGGGAAACGGAATTGTTGAAAGAGAATGGAGTGTCTTAACACTAGGTTCTCTGGTTCCCTCTGCCTACCCCGCTATATGCGGGTTACAGCGTGATGTTAAAAAAAAATATATATATTCATAATTCAGTTACTTCCGGTTAAATAGACAAAACGCAGTGTTAGGGTCCATTTAGAACACTTTTTCTCAAATATTATACTGTAATTAGCTATGAAAATGCGTAAAATGCAAATATTAACAAAAAAAAAATTAAATCAACATTTATACATAGCAGGATTCGAACCTGCGCTTTATTGAATCTTGTTTTACTATAAAGTCAAAGTCAAATAATTTTATTCAAAATAGGAAGTTACAAGCTTCATTTTTTAAACGTCAAATAATTTACCACCGGTTCACTAAATTCGGGACTTTTATTTTTTTTTATATTCGACAATGGTTTACAATACTTTATTAATGGCAATGATACCTTTGAAACAGACTGGAGCGAGCATTTCATTCCCAAGGTGTGTATCATTTATAAAATCACTAATTAGGTAATAACCTTTAACACACAAACGTCTTTTTACAGTTGTTTTAAATTGTAAAATGGATATTAATATATACCTTTTTAAAAGCATGGAAAATGCTAGAAGCTATTCTCAAAGTTTAAGTAAGACCCAGTTTATTTTTATCGTTAACCAATCAATAAAAGTTTCATTGCTGCCAACCTCATATTATTACATGTCAAGTACACAGTTTTAAATAATAAATAGCCAAAGGATTTACGTCAGAGGGCTTATTAGTGTTGTAGCTTTAACCTAAGTGTTAAGACACTCCGTTCTCCGCTATCTGCCTTATTTTAAGACATTTTTTGTTGAGAGGCAAGAAAAACGTTTTTAACGACACTCTGTTCTCTCATTTCCAGTTTCCGCCGAATTGAGGCATTGCGTGCTGAGTGGCGGAACTCAACGCTGCGTTTTGCCTTGTTACCAGAGCAAGGACATGAAAATACTAAATATTATTTAATATTTTCATTTCCTGCAGTGGGAACTCAACGTCGTTTCACCTTTCAACACGCAATGTCTTAATTTTTGGTTCTGGTTGTTGGCTTTGGTAAGCCAGAGCGGGGAAATCATTTAAATATAATCGTTCTTGAGGATCAAACCCACGACCACGTTGACAGTGAGTAGAAACTGTTGTGACTTAAAACATATATAAATACTTTAATCACCTAAATTTTGTTTTTTAACTTCACGCTGTATCCCGCATATAGCGGGATAGGCAGAGGGAACCAGAGAACCTAGTGTTAAGACAATCCATTCTCTTTCAAAAGTTCCGTTCCCCACTTTCCGCCGAATTGAGGCATTGCGGGTTGAGTGGCGAAACTCAATGCCGCGCTTTGCCTTGTTACCAAACCAAAGAAAGAAACTACTAAATTTTACATTTTCCTGGAGTGGAAATCGAACCCACAACCTGTCGCGTTTACAGTCGCACGCTTGTGCCTCTGCGCCACGACAGACCTAAAATGCAGATTCACGAATAACAGAGTAGGCAGAAAACAATAATTCAAAACCCTCTATTCTCCGCTACCCATCCGATTTCAAGATAATGCGTGGTAAGTGGCGGAATTGAACGCCGCACTTCGTCTTACCACATAAATTTAACGACTAAATGACCTTAAAAGATAAATAAATACCTTATTCTCCTAAAATCCAGCTCACAAGGATCCACGCTCTTCCAAGCACCATGTAGATAGTTCCTGCATATTCTTCCAGCGACTTCTCTCATCTCCTCCTCAGTACCGCACATCTGGAGTTTCTGGAAAGAGAATCATAATTTAATGCCTCATTCGCACTTTACTAGCCTACTGATCCGTTCATATCTTTTTGAGCGGCGTTGAGTTCCGCCACTCAGCACGCAATGCCTCCATTGGGCGGAAAGTAGGGAACGGAGTGTCTTAACACTAGGTTCCCTCTGCCTATCTTGCTATATACAGCGTGAAGCTATGTATATATGTATGTATATCTTTTTGACTTCCGTCATTACACCTCGTTGTTGGTTAATGGCAGTTTTTGGATGCGAGTCAAAGAATGAAACGGGTTGAACGTATGAGGCAACTAAGTCTAGATAGCTAGAACTCTTGCAGCTTCCACTCGGTCAGACTCATGCCGAGAGCTTTTAGAAGTCTTGTGAGTCTGGATGAAACGTCAAACGAGTTCTGACAGGTTTCGAACTTCGATTCCCATTCAGGGAAATGATTATATTTAAATAACTTTCATTATTCCGCCTTGGTAAGACAAAACGCGGCGTTGAGTCGGAACTCAACTTCGGAGTCGGAACTTGAATAACGGATTATTCAACAGGAATTGTCACAATTTTAGATGGAAGTGGAAAAGTGTTGCGGAATGTTTTGATATTCGGCTCTCTGCCATGCGGGATAATACGTGAAGCTGCTTAGGTGATGACTATGGATTCAAATGATGCGACTTGAATTGAATGTTGACAAAACTAGGTCTTTTATTAGTAAGTTAAGAGTAGAATTTCATCATCTTATACACGTTATTATTGATTTTTTGCAGCTTCATGCATTATTCAACTTAAGAAAGGTCGTTAGAAAGAACCAAGGTGTCAGGAAACTTCCGATCTCCTTTTTCCGGAACTCAAACAAGCGGCGGAGCTGAACGCCGCGCATAGTTTTAGGGCAAATGCAAATACATAAAATATATTTATTATTTTCAGATAACGTAATAAGAAATATATATAAATAATAAAAATAAAAAAGACACACACAAACACACTATTGTATTTGAAATACACAATTGTATAAGCTGACACAGATAAATGATATTCTTTTAGAAAATAATTGTAAGTTAATTAACGTTACAGCCATAAAACACAAAGTTGTATTACTTGTACATACAAACGTACATACATATATTATATATACATACAATAATTTCTTAATAATATATGTGTGCACGACTATTCGTGACTTTAAGCAACTTCTAAAGAAGAGGTGGTCATCAATGTGACTGTTTTTGTTTGTTTGTTTGTTACCGCATAACTGTTTACTGGGTGAACCAACTTTGATGAATCTTTTTCTATTTGATAGCTAGTGCTTTCGATGTGGTCCCATTTAAATTTAGTTAAGATGGGACGAGTAGTTTTTGAGTTATTTGTAATTATTTTACTTTTTAGCACATTTTAGTTGAAGTCGATTTTCTTTAAGTATTGTTAAAATTTTAATTACGGAAAAAAACGTTTTTGATTTAGCTTCACGCTGTATCCCGTATAAAGCAGGGTAAGCAGAGAAAACCTGAGAACCTAGTGTTAAGATACTCCGTTCTCTTAACATTTCCGTTTCCCACTTTCCACTGATTTGATGCTAAGCGTGCTGAGGCGGAACTCAACGCCGCGCTTTGCCTTGTTATGAGAGCGAGGAAATGAAAATACATAAATAATTAATTTAATTACCGTCACAGTCATAAAAACACATAGTTGTATTACATACATACATATAAATATCATACAAGTAATTTCTTAGAAATGAGCACGACTATTTCAACAATGTTCGACTAACCGTGACTTTTTAATACATACATAGATACATAGCTTCACGCTGTACCCCGCATATAGCAGTGTAGGCAGAGGAAACCTGAGAACCTAGTGTTAAGACACTCCGTTCCCCACTTTCACACCGAATTGAGGTATTGCGTGCTGAGTGGCGGAACTCAACGCCGCGCTTTGCCTTGTTACCAAACCCAGGCAATTAAAATACTAAACATTTGCATTCTCTGGTGAGGGAATCGAACCACCCACAACCTGTCGCGTTTACAGTCGCACGCTTGTGCCTCAGCGCTACGACAGGCGTTATTATTACTATGTTACTTTATATATATAGTTTAGAAGCCTTAGTGAAGTGGCTTTCTGACCATAAACGACGGTTACGGGTTCGATTCCCACTGACAAGAAAATAGTAACAGCGATATATTTTCATCCTTTCCGCCCTCCTAACACACAGTGTCTGGAATTCAGGTAAAAAGAGGAGAGAGGAGTGTCTATAAAAAATGTAAGAATATTAAAATTAATACATAAATTATGCAAAATTCGAATATGTGCAGATATGTAGGTAAGGCAAGGTCGCTTACAAATAATGTATGAATAAACTAAATATATAAAAAAGTACTAAATTTTCCTTTTGAAACTATCGTGGCTCAGTGGCAGAGTTTGTGCATGTTACCGTTTTTATGTTGATTGGTTCTGGGTTCGATTTCCACTCAGAGGACTGATTATATACGGCGTTGAGTTCCGCCACTCAGCACGCAATGCCTCAATTCGGCGGAAAGTGGGGAACGCAGTGTCTTAACACTAGGTTCCCTCTGCCTACCCTGCTATATGCGGGATACAGCGTGAAGCTATGTATGTATATATGTATGGAATGACTATATTTGTGATAACACAAAATGCGCGGTTAAGCTCCACCATCCAACACGCAATGATATTGGGCGGAAATTAGATAACGGAGTGTCATGACACTTGGTTCTATTTGAGTATTCTACTATGCGGTAAATAGCGTTAAACTGAAAAATGCTTTTCTTTTACATACATACATACATAGCTTGACGCTGTATCTCGCATATAGCAGGGTAGGCAGAGGGAACCTAGTGTTAAGACACTCCGTTCCCCACTTTCCACCGAATCATAAGTTGTATGTATTACGATAAACTATATATCATTTAACTGTTGTTTTTAAGTAAAAAAAAATGATACGCAATTTGATATTTAAAATAAGTCGTAACAAGCTTATAAACATTTAGACGTAGTTAGATGGAATGTACGGCTTAGTCGTCAGAGCGTTTGGATGATAAATAAGAGCGGGTTCGAATAACGTTTCGTTCATATACACAACCATCGCATAGACTTTCTTATCCTATATAATTGCGAAATGTACTAAAGTTTTTTAGAAAAATTTGGACCACTTATGAGCTGCCGCCCTGATTCCTTATATTTAACAACAAAAACTAACAATTATTTTTTATTTTTTTTTAACTTCACGCTTTCCGCATATAGCAGGGTAGGCAGAGGGAACCGAGAACCTAGTGTTAAGATACTCCATTCTCTTTCAACATTTCCGTTTCCCACTTTCCGCCAAATTGAGGCATTGCGTGTTGAGTGGCGGAACTCAACGCCGCACTTTGCCTTGTTACCAAACCAAAGAAATGAAAATACTAAATTTTATATTTCCTGGAATGGGAATCTAACCCACAACCTGTCGGGTTTACAGTCGCAGTCTTGTGCCTCTGCGCCACGACAGACGTTAAAAATAAAATTAAAAAAATATTTTCTAGTTTTATAGATTTTCCTATAAATAACAAATATTTTTTAAGGTCTATTGTGTCTCAGAGGTACAGGTGTGTGACTGTAAACGCGTCGCATTGTGGGTTCGATTCCCACGCCAAGAACTCCAGGATATAAAAAAAGAAAATAATATTTGGCATTTTCTTTTCCTCGCTCTGGTAACAAAGCAAACCGCGGTGTTGAGCTCCACCACTCAGCACACAATGCCTCAATTCGGCGGAAAGTGGGGAACGGAGTGTCTTAACACTACGTTCTCAGGTTCCCTCTGCCTACCCTGCTATATGCGGGATACAGCGCGAAGCTTAAAAACCTGGCTTACATGCCATCGAACCGGAACACATCATAAGATATTTGGCAGTTCGTCTTTGACATGATAGTGGTCGCGAGCCAGACGGAGGACGAACCTCCTACCACCAAACTACTGGGATACCCGCCTCTTACGGGACGCTACCCAGAGCCGGAGGGGAATTATATTCTAACCCCGTCCCCTCACAGGGAAAAACAAACTATCAGCGGAAAGTGGGTAACGGAAATGTTAAAAAGAGAATGGAGTGTCTTAACACTAGGTTCTCAGGTACCTTGCTATTAGCGGGATACAGCATGAATTTACAATAAAAAAAAAACTTGCTAGAAAACTTCAATTTAATTTAAAGGGTCTCAATCTTTCGTACTAAATACAAATATCGTAAAAAAATTCCACGACGTAGTACATTTACTTAATAAAACGTAATAATTATCATTTGTAATACTTTGTATGTGACATTGTTATTATATTTATCTATACATTATCTTAGAGACAGACCTTGTGAGATAAAGGTATGATAGATTTTAAACTAGTTATCTTATTTTGTTTTGCTTAAGAAAACAGTATGGACAAAAAATATAGTTTGGAAGAAATTGGGGAACGGAAATGTTAAAAAAGAATGGAGTGTCTTAACACTAGGTTTTCAGGTTCCCTGTCTTCGCCGAGGTTCCACGGATGATTGGGGCAGTTCCCGCGGGCCTCGTCGGCAAGTGGCGGTTGAGAAGCACCGTGAGTGGGTATACTATACAGTCGGCCTCTTTACAGTCGGTCCGGAGTCCCACATAACCCGTCCGAGTCCCCGCGAGCGGGGGTGCCCGTAACGGATTTCCCCACGTTAAAAAAAAGGTTATTTCTGTCTACCCCGTTATGTGCGGGATACAACGTGAAGCTATTAGTATAGGTAGCTTTATGCCTTAGTCCTACAGGGTAGGCTGAGGTAGGTATTACTTGACATACCTATATTCTCCGTAACCTGTCTGTATGTATAAAATCTCTCTGAGACCAATCTTATGCCCAAAAACGAATTGAAACGAGAGCTCTGTCGTGGCTTGAGGCACAAGCGTGTAGCTTTAAACGCGACAGGTTATAGGTTAATACGCACTACAGGAAATGTGTATGCTATGTATGTATGTATGTATAAGCAATCGTGTTTAAAGCCAGAAATCGTTATCTTCGAGAACACAGTAGCAATGATACTGGAGGAAGGTTGCGTAAAAAGCACGAGGACCTCCCGGAGGACATGTATGAAGAGGTTAATGACTGTGGACGAGGCGAAAGAGGTATACAGGGACCGTAGCGTATCGCTCCGTTCTCTGTGACTACCCTGCTAGGGACAAAGCGTGAAGCTAAGTAAGTAAGTAAGTTGTTCCAATGTGCTAAGATGGCTTAAATGCCTTATATAAGCTTGACATCCGCACTCACAATCGTCAATTAACATTTAACTAACAATAAATTAGAAATATAGATACATTTAGTTTTACTTAATTATAAATATATACAAAAACATAATATTCCATTACTTAGTTATATAAAAATTAATGAATCATTATCGTCATAAATTTAATAGTACATGTTATGATAAGATTAACAAACACGTTTTTCATATTTGTCTTACGTGTGGCAATCAAAATAAACAATATTTTGATATTATTAGTGGGAAACGGAGTGTCTTAGCACTAGGTTCCCTCTGCCTACCCTGCTATATGCGGGATACAGCGTGAAGTTATGTATGTATGTGATATTACGCGGCATATAGAGAACGGAGTTGTTGAGTGAGAGTAGGCAGAGGGAACCTAAGAACCTAGTGTTAAGACACTCCGTTCTCCACTTTCCGCCGAATTGAGGCATTGCGTGCTGAGCGGAATTCAACACCGTGCTTTGCCTTGTTACCAGAGCGAGGAAATGAAAATACTAAATATGATTTAATATTTTCATTTCCTGAAGCGTGTATCGAACCCACAACCTGTCGCATTTATATCACGGGAAAATTTCCTATTATCTATTTATATATATATATTGAAAAACACATTAATAAATAAGGAAACACTGACATCACTAACTACGTAGCTGCATAACGTTACGAAATTGTAAATATTTACATTGAAATTGTTTTACAATTAGAAACCCACATAATTTGAATCATTTTTTGTTTAACTTCACGCTGTATCCCGCATATAGCAGGGTAGACAGAGGGAACCTCAGAACATAGTGTTAAGACACTCCTTTCTCTTATGATCCATTCCCCACTTTTCCGCAATCCGCCGAATTGAGGCATTTTTTGCATGCTGAGTGGCGGAACACAAAGCCTTTGCCTTGTTACCAAAACGAATAAATTACATACATACTTAGCTTCACGCTGTATCCCGCATATCCCGCAGGGTAGTTAGAGGGAACCTAGTGTTAAGATACTCCGTTCCCCACTTTCCGCCAAATTGAGGCATTGCGTGCTGAGTGACGGAACTCAACGCCGCAAGAAATTAATATACTGAATATAAATTATTATTTTTATTCCCTAGAGTGTGCCTCGAACCCACAACCAGTCGCGTTTACACACGCTTGTGCCTTTGCGCCACGACAGGCCTCTTATTATAGGATATTGTCTATCATAACAATATAAATAATTATTATAAATGGACACTTAAGTTGGCACGCGCTCTATCGGACATTGGCAGATTACGATAAACAAAATATTAGTCCACATAGAGTTTTTGAAAATAATATATGATTTATAATTATGATAATATGCCTATAGACATTGTTATTGATTAGGATCATCCTCTGAAGCTAAATGATAAGAAAATTAAAAAAAAAAGTGTATTGAACCTTGGATTTAAAGCTTTGAGATTTTTTTTATGGATAACGGATGACAAACGAGCTGAAGGACCACCTGATGGTAAGTGGTTACCTTCGCCCATGAACATCTACAACACCGAGATGTTGTAGATGCGTTGCCTACCTAGAGGATACAGATGGATGGGGAGGATCCCGCCTCTTACGGGACGCTACCCAGAAGCGGAGGGGAATTGTATTCTAATCCCGTCCCCTCATAGGGAAATAATAATTATGATAATATGCCTATAAGACATTGATAAGGATTATCATCTGAGCTAAATGATAAGAAAATTAAAAAAAAAACGTAGTGTACTGAACCTAGGACTTAAAGCTTTGAGATAGTTTTACAAAGTAATGGATTTGCTTGGCTTGGCTTTATTTGGCTGTTTAAATTAATCTAGCGTCCCCGTTGACGCGTTAACAACGCGTTGTCTAGCAACGTATATGTCACTTTATATAACCATGGATGACAAATCATGGTAGTGTGTGTAACATTTATTATATTAATTTAATATATTTTTGTGCATAATTTTAAAAGATATTATCATTCTGCACTCCTTCGCTATATAAACTATAAGTGTGCCAAGTTTCATGTGACTAAACCCGTTTTTTAATTTATACGCGGTGTTGAGTTCTGCTACTCAATATTAAATGTCTTTACTTCAGGTGGCAAGTTGAGAACGTAGTGTCTTAACTCTAGATTCTTCTATTAGTGGCAAGGTTCCAAGGTCCATATAAGACGGTTCCCACCAGCCTACCTTATGTAAATGACAATAAATTTGGTGGAGAAATTTGAAAGCAATTTTTTAAAAATACAAGTATTAGATCTAAAAAAAGGAAAAATGAGGACCTTAAATTGTACTTGCGTACAAAAAAACAAGGTCAAGAAAGGTGTGAGAGTGAAAAAAGGTCGTCAGGAAAATGTTGGGTGTAAGTTGCAAATAAACAAGTTCTGACATCTAAAACCACCTTAGATTATCACTAAAATTCAATAGGGAAATTACTAAATAACGTTACATCCCATACCGGCTTCTCTAAAAAATATCGGCTTCCCTAAATATATACCGGCTTCTCTAATTTACCGGCTTGCCTAATTTAAATGACATTTTCACCTCTCGCCACTGCTTATTATACATTTAATTATAGGAATATTTATTATACATTTCTTATTATATTTAGTTTTTTTTTTTTTTATAGACATTATGAACTCGATATTGGAACTTAACACCTTTGTTTTCGTAATAGTAATCCAACCGCAATGAGGAAAAATCTAGGATATTAATTAAAATTATTTCCCCAAGCGATTATCTGCATTTAGGTGTATCACCCATTATATGAATTTATATTTCAGATAACATTGAATTCGTGCGAATTGAGTGCGATTGTAAACGCGACAGTTTGTAGGTTCGATCTCCAATCCAGGAAATGGAATTTCTCATTTTCTGGATTTGGTAACAAGGAGCGGCGTTGAGTTCCGCCACTCAGCATGCAATGCCTCAGTTCGGCGGAAAGTGGGGAACGGAGTGTCTTAACACTACGTTCACTCTGCCTACCCTGCTAAGAGTGGTAAAGCGTGAAGCTGATTCTCATAGCTTAAGTATAAGCGTTTCGTCCATCAATAACGTTAGCATTCGCTTATCTTTTATTATTTGTTATTCGTAGATTACACGCAATTCAACAGATTAAGATACAGATAATATATAATAACAGGATTATGATGAAATGAATGGGATTATCCTATCCAAGGTAACAATGGGGGGTTAAGTATTAAGTCTTTGACATATTTTTGGTGATCCAAATAAAGAAATACGGATGTTTGGCTGATTACTGAGGTTACCTTTGCCTTTTTGTATTATGAAAAGTATGTCTTGTATATGATGAAACAAAAATTAGACATACATACATACATAGCTTCACGCTGTATCCCGCATAAAGCAGGGTAGGCAGAGGGAACCTAGTGTTAAGACACTCCGTTCCCCACTTTCCACTGAATTCAGGCATTGCGTGTAAAAATTTGATGAGAGCATAATTTCTAATTTCATGGTCAGCTACCAATGTATTTGCCTGAAATCTTAAGTTATCCTTGGATCTTATTCTATTGGTACATCATAGCATTTTCACTTATGTATGTATATCGCCATAGTGTTAAATGCAGCTAACCAAGCTAAACCTAGCAGAAAGAATCTAGTGTGAAGACTTTCCGTCCGAAATTGATACGTTGGGTATTGAGTGATAGTGATCAATATCGTTTTTTACTAGAGCGAAGATGAAAATAATCTTAATACAATAAGCCCCGGACAGGAATCGAACCTAATATATAGTTACCCACTGCTGTTATGGCGCTGGCGTTAATAGCATAAGAATTTTAATAAACCACAATAAGACTTAGGTAATTTGACAAAGTGAAAGGTAGTGACGTCACAAGAACTGTATTCTCTAAGCACTTGTTATATCTATATATATAAAACGCTTGCGTTACTGAGCTGACAGACAACGTACATAACAGATGTCCTTATAAAAAATTTTTACAAATGTAACAACTGATGAAACCCAAGTAAGGAAAGTTATCAGAAAATTGTATAGGAGTATTTTCCCTCTACTATTGGAAATTTCCACATATATTATTTTAATAATACTAACTGAATACCGCGACTTCGTTTGCGTAAACTATTAAGTCTAAATCTAGTCCTTTCAAATTTCCATAGGAATTTCGAAATTCTCTCTTAATGCTCAACTACACTCCCCAAAGAGTCTACATGACATTGGTCATGTTTCTATGTGCAATTGTTTCGCGCGTTGCAAAAATGCCAAAAAAAAAACATATTTTTTCACGATTTTCAAGAATTTAAAAGTTAGTGCACGACAGATTTATTGTCAGTACTTTTTTTTTTCTTCACGCTGTGTCCCGCATATAGCAGGGTAGGCAGAGGGAACCTGAGAACTTAGTGTTAAGACACTCCGTTCCCCACTTTCCACCAAATTGAGGCAGTACTGTCAATACTTCTAGTATCTATAATCAACGCGTTGTTAGCGCGTCAATGGGGACATTACTTTAATTGTATGTTAGTTTTACTATTACTTGATATTGCCTAAAACATAGATTTCAATACTTTTTCAATAGAGCATAGTTCTACTAAAATAATAAATATCAAATTTTGTTAAGATAAATGATTACTCTACGAATATAATATTCAATTATCTATATTTTCATAAATATAAGGCAAAGTACGATAAGAATCTATGACCAACGTTCATAAATACCACTGCACCAGATAACACGTAACAAAACTATAGGGTGTGTTTGTTTGGCCTCTTATCATTTATCACTATAATAATTTATCTGCATATTGTTTTATGACGTTTAGATTATCAATTGTAAAAGTATTTTATACTCTGTTAATTTCCTAATTTTTTTTTTCAAGTTTTACGCTGTATCCCGCATAGCAAGGCTTATGTCAATCGACTGTTAGTGTGACAGTGACAGTCAAGGCATGTTTTAACGCTTATGTCAACTTTGAAAGTGCGTTTTTTGTAGTAAAATATTATATTTTATTATTTTTAGGATACTTGTCGTCTATTATAAATGAAATACCTTAATATGAGTACAAAACCAAAATAAACTGCTTTTTTCAGTTTTAAGTTCGATTAAGTTCGAAGATACTCTCGTTCGATTTGTTACTCTCGTGTCAATGTCACTCAATTGTCAAAATGACAGTCGTGGAAATGAGTGACGTCACCGGAACTAAAGGCCTGTTTTCGTGCACTTATTGTCATCACTTTAAAACTGCCTTTTTAAAGTAAAAAGAGAAGGAAGTTCTCACTCGACTGTATTTTTTTATATTTACCGCATATTTTTTTACTGTGTGAACCAATTTTGATGATTATTGTTTTTATTTGATAGCTAGTGCTTCTGATGTTATACCATTTAAATTTAATTTGAAGTCAAAAACAGACTTTTTTGTTAAAATTTGGAATTATTTAGTACACATATTGTATATTTTCCATGAAATCTTTTAATACATATGTATGTACATACATAGCTTCACGCTGTATCCCGCATATAGCAGGGAAGGCAGAGGAAACCTAGTGTTAAGGCACTCCGTTCCCCACTTTCCGCCGAATTGAGGTATTGCGTGCTGAGTGGCTGAACTCAACGAATCTTTATTATGAGTACAAAAATAGAAAAATGACATCTCACAATAGGTAAGATGTCATTTTCTTATGCAAACACTCATGTTTCAATTATACCAATCAAGAATCTCAACCATTATATAAATAACATGTCATTTTTCATTATAATGAATGGTGTATGAACACATAAAATGAAGCAAAGTGTGATATAATGGTGTCATTGAATGCATTCAAGTTCATATTCATTACACGTACATCTATATATAAATACGTGAAGCAAAAACTTTGTACCCCTTTTTTACGAAAATTACGCGGACAGAGGAGTATGAAACTTGGCACACTTATAGTTTATATAGCGAAAGAGTGCATAATGCTAATATATTTTTTTTAAATAATGTATAAAAAGTATATCAAATTAATTAAGTAAATGTTACACACACTACCATGGTTTAACATGCATGCTTATATAAAGTGAAATATACGTTGCTTGGCAACGCGTTGTTAACGCGTCAACGTTGTCCCCTAGTAAATATAAAACTAGCTGTATCCGACTTCGTTTGCGTGGACTGTAATTAAGATAAACAAAAGAAAACCCGTTTCAAACCCTAGAAGCACTAGCTATCATATATAAAATATACAGTAGATTTGAGAGCCTCCTTTTTTTCTTGAAGTCAGCTAATAAAACCTTAAACCCCGATTTTTCATTATCTTAGGAAATTCGAGGTTTCCTCTCTTAGTACACTCCCTGCGTCCCTACACGCCACATGTCATGTTTCTATGTGCAGTAGTTTCTGGTTCTCCTTTCGCAGCACTCCCCTACACTCCCCGCGTCCCTACACGCCACATGTCATGTGTCTATGTGCAGTAGTTTCGCGTGTACGTTGTCTGTCAGTCACTCAGTAACGCAAGCGTTTTATATATATAGATTTGAAATACCTATACTGGAGTGTAGCACTCTTTAGTTGAAGAAAAATGCATACACTTACGATAAGCTGGAATTGTCATATTATCCGTAACAGGTGTGAATAATTTAACAAATGGGTAATTCAAGATTTCATTCTTCATCTGATTCATATTGCCCAAAATTTTTTAAAATATATCAAATTTTTGGAATTCGGTTAGGTAGAGGTCGGAGCGCGGACATTGGAAGTGAACGTTAATGCGCATTTAAAAGGGGCCCCTTAACCTACACGTTGGGTCGTAAGTCTCAGGCATTCTCCAAGCCCTCTCTCTCCAAATCCATGAATTGCTAAGGAGTTTCTCCGCTGTGGTACACTTACTTTCATATGAACACGTTTTATTATACCAAGTGTTAAAAATTTTGGGCCATATTAATCAGAAAATAATGACATTTTGAATAATTACCATACTTATCAGGACAGGCTTTTTTTAATTTAAATTTTTATCTGTATATATTTTGTTTTGAAGTTAATTAAAATTTAAATGTTTTTTTTTTATCTAAAAACATTTTATTTTTTTAATGTAAGACAGATTAAAATTTAAGGTTGGTATCAAATACGGCTAAGAAAGAGCGACAGAAAACGCGACAGGTTGTGGGTTCATACACACCTCAGGAATTCCTCGCTCTGGTAACAAGGCAAAGCGCAGCGTTGAGTTCCGCCACTCAGCACACAATGCCACAAGAGAAGGGAGTTTCTTAACACTAGGTTTTTTGGTTCTATCTGCCTATCCTGCTATATGCGGGACACATCGTGAAGTTTTGAAAAAAAAAATTAAAAAAATAAACGATACGATTCTATACGATTTCCCTTGAGTGAAAACTGAACCTACACCTAGTGTTAAGACACTAACTAACTTTTAACATTTCCATTTCCCACTTTCCATCGAATCGAGGCATTGCGTGATGAGTGGCGGAACTCAATGTCGCGCTTTGCCCTGTTATCAAACCCAAGAAATAAAAAAAATCCATTTCCTGGAGTGGGAATCGAACCCATAACCTGTCACGTTTACAGTCTGTGCGCCACGACAGACCTCATATATACATACATAATTATTATTAATAACCTGGCAACTCACACACGTTACAGGAATCGAACTCCTGACCCTATTCAAGATAAGCTACGTCACAAAACACTCATAAACCTAAATGGTCAACAAACTTTATCTGTTTGGTTATGTATTAATATGACCCCGACCCGACATGAACAGAGAGATCACTTTATACCTCTTCAAACTGGAAAATAATAATAAATATTGATTATCTATATATTATATATTCCTTTTTACCAAAACTACGCGGACGGAGGAGCATGAAACTTGGCACACTTATAGTTTATATAGCGAACGAGGAATGCTAATATTTTTTTTACTAATGCATAAAAAATATATTAAATTAATAAAATAAATGTAACACACACTACCATGATTTCACATCCAAGTTTATATAAAGTGACATATACATTGATAAAGACAACGCGTTGTTAACGCGTCAACGGCGACACTAGTATTCATAGTATTAAGTCGCCCGATTTCAAGACATTCCGCGTTAAGTGGCGGAACTCAACGCCGCGCTATGTCCTACCAGAGCAATGATATAATCATGCCCTGTTTACGTTTACAGTGAGACGCTGTGCAACAGAGACATGATAACATTTTAAAGGGGCCCCTTAAACCTACACATTGCTACACATTGTACAAGGCGTACACTCACCACACAAGTGTGCCAAATTTCATGCTCCTCCGTCCGCGTATTTCTCGTTAAAAAGGCATCCAAAGTTTTTGCTTCACGTATTTATATATGGACTAGCTTTCCGCCCGCGGCTTCGCCCGCGTGAAATTCGGTTATATTGCGCGATATGCTAAGGAGTATCCTATAGTCTTTCCCAAGGTCTAGACTATTTGTCAAAATTGGTTAAGTGGTTTATGTGGTGAAGTTGTAAACAGTTAAACAATCTTACATGATTTTATGTTTGACAATAAGGAACTTCCATACAAACTTTCATCCCCTATTTCAACCCCCTCTATCATTTTTTTCGCGATAAAAAGTATCCTATGTCCTTTCCCAAGTTTAGTTCTATCTTCATACCGAATTTCATCAGAATCGGTGCAGTGGTTTAGGCGTGAAAGCGTAACAGACAGACAGACAGACAAAGTTACTTTCGCATTTATAATATTAGTAAGGATTACAAACTCTATCAACATTAGACCAATAGTTCAATATTGACTGTAACTTCACGTTAATACCGAAATGATCTCGTCATTTCAGCTGTCGTAAAATGACAATATAATCTTTAATTACACTTATAATTTATACTTATAGCAATGATAAGTAATACAAAGAGAATAAGACGTCATAGACTTAATGGCTGTCTGAAGCGAGGTTTAACATTTCAAGTACAAACGGTACTTGTATATGTTAAGGGAATATCTATGAAACAAAAGCCGCCACTTAGCAAGTAATGCCTTAATTCGGCGGAAAGTGGGGAACGGAGTGTCTTAACACTAGGTTCTCAGATTCCCTCTGCCTACCCTGCTGTATGCGGGATACAGCGTGAAGTTAAACAAAAAAAGTGTGCTGTCTTAGCAACGCGCCTGACACTTTATTCAAAGATGTATATGAAACATATGCGTGTAATATTTATTTTATTATCTATGAATATTATTGGCTTTTTGCACTTCTTCTCTATATAAAATTATCTATGCCAAATTTCACTGAAAAGGAATCCAAATTTTCTTTTCACATATATACGCGCAGAGGCTCAAGCGTGTGACTGTAAACGCACCGGGTTGTGGGTACGATTCCCACTCCAGGAAATGGAATTTTTCATTTCCTGGGTCTGGTAACAGGGCAAGGCGCGGCGTTGAGTTCCGCCACTCAGCACGCAATGCCTCAATTCGGCTGAAAGTGGGGAACGGAGTGTCTTAACACTAGGTTCCCTCTGCCTACCCTGCTATATGCGGGATACAGCGTGAAGCTATGTATTTATGTGTATTATGATAGAAATAGGTAAGGGAGGAAATATTTTCTTTCAGTTGTTGTACTTCGGTGAAACACGTTACGAAAATAGGTGCTTACTAATTTAACTTAGCCAATCGATAATTTTAGACCCTGCCTTTGTTGTAACTTCATACTATGAATATTCTTATTTATTTGTCTTAACATCTCATTACACACTGGTTTTCTGGCGGAACTAAACACCGTACTTTATCTAACTCAATCAAAAAATATATTAATTAATAGTTGTCGCCTGTAACTTCCTCTGTCCTTGAAATGCAATTTCCATAAAACATAAAATCCCGGTGTTTCGCCATCTTATAAAATTTCGGAAAATCCTCATTGAGGCATTGCATGCTGAGTGGCGGAACTCAACGCCGCGCTTTGCCTTGATACCAAATCCAGGAAAAGAAAATAAACTTTTACATTTCATTTCGCGTTTACAGTCGCACGCTTGTGCCTGATGACAATATTAATTCAGAATATAAAACTTACTGAGACTTGAACAAGACAACACATATTCTATTTTAAAATAATGATCAATGACACCTGTCGTGGCGCAGAGGCACAAGCGTGCGACTGTAAGCGCGACAGGTTGTGGGTTCGATTCCCACTCCAGGAAATGTACAATTTAGTATTTTCATTTCTTGGGTTTGGTAACAAGGCGAAGCGCGGCGTTGAGTTCCGCCACTCAACACGCAATGCGTCAATTCGGCGGAAAGTGGGGAACGGAATTGTTGAAAGAGAATGGAGTGTCTTAATACTAGGTTCTCTGGTTCCCTCTTCCTACCCCGCTAAATGCGGGATACAGCTTGAAGTTAAAAAAAGAAATATATACACTTTTAATAAAAAAATTAATAAAACCTGGAATGCATCGACAGTAACCGGTTCATTTCCCAGCATAAGATCATAATAATAATATGTAAATATGTTTACCAATATAGAAGCATGTCTGATCGTAAACATTTCCTATACTTATCGAGATATTCATAGAAAAGGCATGTTGTTGTTGTTGCATCCAAATATATGCAGAAAAAATAATTAATTTGAATTAGTCATAACAAATGACGTCGTCATGCTATAATGAGAAAAGACTGTAAGTAATCAGGGGAATAAATTTCCTTTTCGCTGTATGGTAAAACGAGGTGTCGCATTGGGTTCCGCTATTTAAGGCGTAATATATCGAAATTAATTAATTAATTATTTTTTTCACGCCTGTCGTGGCGCAGAGGCACAAGCGTGCGACTGTAAACGCGACAGATTGTGGGTTCGATTCCTACACCAGGAAATGTAAAATTTAGTATTTTCATTTCTTGGGTTTGGTAACACGGCAAAGCGCGGCGTTGAGTTCCGCTCAACACGCAATGCCTCAATTTGGCGGAAACGGAAATGTTGAAAGAGAATGGAGTGTTGTAACACTAGATTCTCTGGTTCCCTCTGCCTACCCCGCAACATGCGGGATACAGCGTACAGTTAAAAGAATATATATATATATATATATATATATATATATTATTTATTAATTTATTTATCGATGTTTTTTTGTCTATGTCGATAGACAACCTGGCCAAGTAACTTGTTGCTAGAATATATATAGTAGTTTAAGATTTATTTCAATTAGTTAGTTCTAAAACAGTAAAATTTTACTTTATAAGGTTAATATTGTAATATGGTCAGTGAATAAAGGCTTTTAATATGAAAAATTTATAGAAAGCGAAGAACGGAGTGTCTTAACACTATTTTCTCTCTCTCTCTCTCTTCTGTTTAGCTTATTGGAGGTGCGTAAAGTAAAGTAAATTATTATGAATAAGTGAAAAACCACTAATCAGATCTTAACTCAATTTAAATAGCAATACCTCAGAAGCACTAGCTATCGTAAAAAAAAAAGAATCATCAAAATTCGTCCAGTAAAAAGTTATTGCGGTGACATAAAAAAAACAGTCAAAATGAGAACTTCCTCCTTTTTTGAAGTATCTCTTTATTTTTGACATTACTAGTTTCTTTCAATACCTTCAGAAGTAAGGAAAAAGAAGCAATGAAAATCGTTTTAGGCTTATAAATACATAGATTCACGCTGTATCCCGCATATAGCAGGGTAAGCAGAAGGAACCGACGTGTTAAGACACTCCGTTCCCCACTTTCCGCCGAATTGAGGCATTGCGTGCTTAGTGGCGGAACTTAACGCCGCGCTTTGCCTTGTTACCAAAGCCAGGAAATAAAAAAATCCATTTCCTGGAGTGTTAGGCTGTCGTGTTAGGTTTCATTTTCTAAAACAATATTGAGTATTTCATAGCCATAACTTTTTTTAGCAAAACGATATCCATCATTTATCAAATGTTCAGCTTTTATACTAATTTTGCGATAAAGAACTTTTTTTAATGCATACTACAAAAACGATTTATTTCACAGAAAAGTGTAACAGCCAGTTTTTATACATATCTTAACGATAAATAGTTTGTATACAAACTTTTTTAATGACCTTCGAGCAATAGGATGTATGATATTAGAGAAAATCTGATATTCCGGATATTCCTTGAATTAAGTCGAATAAATATCGATTTTTAACTTAATTAATAAAACATTATCCATACAAAAATTCAGTCTACTTAGAATTTTTCTATATATTGGACTATAAAATGAATATACATTCGTTTTATTGAAACTAGTGTCCCCGTAAATGCGTTAATAACGCATTGCGTAGTGACGTATATGTCACTTTATATAAACATGGATATCAAACATGGTAGTGTATGTAACATTTATTTTATTAATTTAATATATTTTTATGCATTATTTTTAGAAAATAATAAATTGTACACTTCTTCGCTATATAAACTATAAGTGTGCCGAATTTCATGCTCCTCCGTCAACATAATTTTCGTAAAAAGGAATCCAAAGTTTTTGCTTCACACATATATATTAAAATGAAAATAACTTACATCAATGTCAGTATGTAAGAAAATATTGTACATTTTTATTTTTTAAATGACTTGCTTTCTTTCTTTAGTATGTTGTATATGGCAACACTACAATAAAAGTGACTTTTATAAATAGACTTTTTAATCTGTTAAATGTATTATAATATCACACAATTTAATCATAAAATTAAATATGGTAAATTAAAAATAGTTATTCGTATTTAATGACCGACGTTGAGTTCCGCAACTCAGTACGCAATGCCTCAATTCGGCGGAAAGTGGGGAACGGAGTGTCTTAACACTAGGTTGCCTCTGCCTACCCTGCTATATGCGGGATACAACGTGAAGCTATGTATGTATGTATTTAGTAAAATAATAGTCTGGTTAGCAATTACAAAATTATTATGGTTCATATTTATATAAAAACTCATTTTATAAACATGAATGTAAGTTTGTTTGTTACATTTTCACACCAAAACTACTCAACCAATTATCATGAAACTTTGTACACATATAATTAGAGGTATTAAAAAAAAATAATTTGTCAAATAAAATTGAAAATCTAGTTCCTTCAAAACTTTGAAATGAATAATGAATAAATTATACACACTATAAACTATACTATGGCATATTAACATGGGTATATTGACATTGAACACAAGCAAAGCCGCAGGTAACAGCTAGTTATTATTTAAATAAGGGCCAGAAAAAAATGTAGTTTCAATACTACAAAAAAACACATAATGATGTTTTTTTTTTATTGTTGTTTTAGCAATACAGATAAAAAATGCCATTTTATATATTTATGGCTTTATAACTTGATCTGTAGTGTAAATTTTCTTATTGAACTATTAAAAACTTTATTATTTAATTAGTTTTTAATTGTATCTAAATTATGATTAATTAAGATTAATTATTAATTGGGTTTTTCTTTAATGGTTTTTGAACAAATATATATATATATATATTAAAATGTTATTTTCATAGGAATTTTGAGAAATCCTCTCTTAGTGCTCCTCTATCCCTATAGAGGGATATATAAGACTCCATGGGACTCCCCAAAGACCCTTCCTTGGGGAGTCCAAAGGAGTCCAATCCAATTTCATCTTTATATGACCAGTAGTTTCACCTGTACGTTGTCTGTCAGTCATATATTTAGCAAAAGCTATTTTTAATACCATTTCTTATTATTAGAATGATTGATACAATTTATATATATATTTGTTATAATCTATTATATAACAATTACAATGTAGGTAATGACACATTGTATTATTCATAGTTCAAAATCCATGCCGGAAATACTATGTTGGAAAGAGGTGATAAAGAAATGATAAATTTAACATATCAATAGATAATTATTAACAATAACAATTTTATATTTAATATTAATTTTAAAAAGCAATAAAATTGTTTTTTTTATACTTGTATGTACATAGAGGGGACCAAAGGACTGAGTGTTAAGACACTCTCCTTTCTCTTAGGGCTGAGAAAAACCAGACTACTTACTCTAGAGAATGCAAGCAATGTTGCAGGTAATTGTATTACCTTATAAATAAAATTTCACCAAGGCCAAGTTAAACTACCTATTCAAAGTAATAAGATGTTTCTAGGTGCAGTAATAAAACAAGTACGTCACACATAACCAGAATAAACATTAAAATGAAGCGGACTCAATAATCTAATATTACTTGCTTAATCAATGTTATTTCTAATTATATTGCACTGATACTAAATAAGTATATTTCATAACCTTCCACGTGTTTCTCTAATGATAATAATCAGTTCCAAAGCATATGTTTAGAGAAAGTGTGAATAAATAAAATATAAAAAATACGGATTTACCTGCTTTTATATACATATTATTATGAATATGTAAAAATGTCCATTTATATATATAAAATGCTTATATTCTGAGTGACTGACAGATAACATATAGGTGTAACTATTGCGCACAGACATAAAATTTGGCATGTAGGCTCATGAGGAGTGTATAGAACACTAAGGGGAATTTTGCTAATTTCGTAGGAAAGAAGAACGGCTAAATAACGTTATTTCAGGTTTCAAAGTCCTCGTAAACAACAGCTACGATGTAAAACTGCTTTAAATACAATAAGGAAAGTATAAAAAATTTCATCCGAACATCTATAAGGTCTATAACGTGTATTCATTTTTCAGTGAGGCCAAAAAACTCAAGGTTACATACACTAGATGTTAAAAAACTTTTATTTCAATATTAACATTACTTATTACACTATATCGTTAATTAAATAATGGAAACATACCCAAAATAAGTTGTCATTCATACCAATTAATCTTCTGTAACAATTCTTCGCGTTTACTAACACGTTTTTAATATAAGAAGACATTAAAAACAAATAATTATATATTTATGATAACCACCGGGTCACCTACAGTCTACACTTATGCGATATTTTGACAGTTCATTTTTTTTTATCAAGTTTATTGATTTGACATCGCGCGATGTTGCCCGGATGTAAAATTTTATCTAAAAATAAATAAATATATATTTTTTATTTTTCCGCAACAAAAAGGATAATAGAGAGAATATAATGTTAAGACACTATGTTTTTTATTAAGTGACATTGTGTATAAGAAGGACTAAACTCAGCGTTTTGCGTAAACAATTGAAATAATATTTAACGAGTATTTATGTAATTCTTTTCTGAGAATCGAATACACTACCAATTGCAATAATTACATTATGCATTGTATTTATTTTAAAAAATAAGGAACCTATATAAATAAGGTTAATTATAATTAAACAAAACCCTTTTATCACTATACAATATTTTTAATGGGATATTAATAATGTAGTAAATAATGACTCGTGTATATTGTTTATATTTGCAATACTTTTGTTATTAATACCTTTCCGGCGATTTGAGTATCAAGTTTAGTTTAATAATAATTAAATACCTTAATAATAATTATTAATAATAAATATTGCAATATATACATTAATAAAAATCCATTCATCCTAAAAAAAAATATGAAGTAAGAAAAAATATACTTGCATAATTAATCGATAATTTAAATTTTATAATAAATAATTAATTAAATTAATAAATAATATGAAAATCAGTTTAAAACAACGTAATTTCACTTACAACTTTAAATTCTAGTTATCGCCATATAATACGTCACGGGGTGGTACGATATTCGCACAAAAAAAAGAAAACTATACTAAATACAATAAAATAACACAAAAACTGTGTGCAATAAATAAATTTACCTTCGCCATAGTTTTTTTCTGTATCCAACGATGACAATTATATGTAATAATTAAATTTTAATTCAATTTTAATGATACCGACTTTGACTAACAAGTGTTACGTGTTCACTCTACGAGATATAAATACCAACTGAAGAGCGAGAGAGAGTATGAAATATCAATAGAACATTTCTATAGCATTTGTCATACGTGCGAGCGAGACAGCAAACACGGTGTTTCACGATCTGTGGCGAATATCGACGAAATGCATCCCCTGTCCAACGTGTCGTGTTAATCCTACTAAATTAAATAGCGCTAAAGTTTCATACATTCTATATATAATAATGACCTTCGTAATTTGGAAGGGTTGTAACAGATTATAAACCGGTTAGTTTGCAAAGTTAGTTTTAATTAGTGACGTCTTCGATTTCGCATGCAATTTTATTTGGTAACATTATAACTTATATACGTCTAAATTAAAACAACACGTCATTTTATGTGTTTATGATTCATAAGTTGTTAACATTATTTTGCCATACTTTATTAGTAATAATGTTAATAATTTAAAAAGTATTATTTTGCAATGAGATTGTTAAAAAAAAGTTACTTTTTAATTTAGTCCCGTTATGATTTATGTGGGACTATCAGTGCCATATGTACACGCTACTAAAACTTAAAACATGACAATATAACCGACGTTAAAAAAGGAGGGACTTAATAAGACTGTCATTTTTTTTAGTCTGTCTGTCTTTTTACAGGCTGAATCAATTTTAATGGATTCTTCTTTTAGATGATAGCTAGCAGAGGCGAAACATCAGCGTTCAAAGTACAAATACGTTCAAAGTAAGAAAGGTCACCAGGAAAATATTGGGCATAAAATTACAAAAAAACAAGCTCTTACATCATAAACACCTAAAAGAAATAGGTCATCGCCAAAATTCCATAGTGAAATTACGCCAAAATCGCCAAATTTCCATACTTCATACCTTCACCCCTACACCGGCTTCCCTAAATATACCGGCTTTTCTAACAATTACCGGCTTTCCTAAATATATGTACCGACTTCCCTAAATATACATCGGCTTCTCTAAATTTACCGGCTTGCCTAACTAAAATTTCCCCTCGCCACTATTAGCTAGTGTTTCTAATGTGGTCTCAGTGAGTAGTTTTTGAGTTTACTTTTTAGTACAATTTATTTGAGGTAAGATTCCTTTTTTCAATTTTTTTTAAACTTCACGCTGTATCCCGCATATAACAGGGTAGGCAGGGTGAACCAGATAACCTAGTGTTAAGACACTCCGTTCTCTTATGATTTCCATTCCCCATTGTCTATGAGTAGAGACATCGTTGAGTGGCGGAACTCAACGCCGCGTATTGCCTTGTTACCTATTTTAAAATGTTATATTATTATTATTTTGCTAAGATTAAGAATGATGACGACAGGCGTACCTTTGGTACAAGCGTGCGACTGTAAACAGGACAGGTTGTTGGTTCGATTCCCACTCCAGGAAATGTTAAAGTTTTGTATTTTCATTTCTTGGGTTTGGTAACAAGGGAAAGCGCGGCGTTGAGTTCCGCCACTCAGCACGCAATGCCTCAATTCAGCGGAAAGTGGGAAACGGAGTGTGTTAACACTAGGTTCCATCTGCCTACACTGCTATATGCGGGATAGGGCGTGAAGCTAAAAAAAAAATACATATATTACATACTGTGTAATATATTTTCTATCTCATTCTCTCATCTTAATCCTACACATTTATGTGTCTGTATCTTAATTGTGACGCATTTTCGTTACATCTATGTAGTTTTAAATCTAAAGAAATATTTCATAGCATTTATTTATATTTGTTTCCGTTCCTTATCTCCATTCCATTGCAAACAGCAAATGTTTATGTTTTATTATGATTACATATAAAGGAGGTCATCTTGGTGTTTGACTGTAAACGCCGTTGCAAGTTCGATTCCCACTCGAGGGAAAAATATGTATCCCGCACATAGCAGGGTAGTTAGAGAGAACCTGAGAACCTAGTGTTAAGACACTCCGTTCCCCACTTTCTGCCGAATTAAGGCATTGCGTACTGAGTTGCGGAACTCAACGCCGCGCCTTGCCTTGTTACCAGAGCGAGGATAAGAAGAGAGAACATTTATTTTCGTTTATTTCCGCTTCTTATCACCTTCCATTAATGAGTACAAACATTTATTTATTGTTATGATTTAATACAATTCATAATATTATATGATAACATTAGAACGCAGATCAAAATATTATTGTTACAACATTTGAAGATTCTATTATCTATATATAAATACGTGAAGCAAAAACTTTGTACCCCTTTTTAAGAAAATTACGCGGACGCAGGAGTATGAAACTTGGCACACTTATAGTCTATATAGCGAAAGAGTGCAGAATGATATGCTTAAAATAGCGCATAAAAAGTATATTAAATTAACATAATAAATGTTACACATACTACCATGGTTGGACATTCATGTTATATTAAGTGAGATAGATTGTTAAAGACAACGCGTTGTTAACGCGTCAACGGGGGCACTAGTTTATATCAATATGTAAAGGAAAGTTTTGGATTTTAACCGACTTTAAAAAAGTGGTAGTTTTTCAATTAGACAGATGGTTTTTAAGTTTGTTACCGCTTCTTACTGAATGAACCTGGTCAGCCTGGTAAGGACAACAGCTTCATACAAGCCACACGGTATTGTATTGTAATCGTAACCGGACACGTGTGCAGATTTATAAGAAAAAAGTGGATGAAATGGAAAATATCAGCTTCACGCTGTATCCCGCACATAGCAAGGTAAGCAGAGGGAACCTGAGAACCTAATATTAAGACATAACGTTCACTTTTACCATTTCGGTTCCCCACTTTCCGCTGAATCGAGGCATTGCGTGCTGAGCAGCGGTACTCAACGCCGCGGTTTGCCTTGGTACCAGAGACTAAATACTTTCATTTTCTGGTGTGGGAATCGAACTCACAAACTGTCGCGTTTACAATCGCACGCTTGTGCCTCTGCGCCACGACAGGCATCAAAAGCTGAACATTTAAAAGTATTAGAGTGGATTATTTTCGTTTCTCCGCACTGGAGAGATTAAGCGCGGCGTAGAGTTCCGCCACTTAACACACAAGCATCTGGAATTCGGAAAACATCGAACGAAGTATCAAAATAGCAATAGTTTCTTACCATTGATTGAAAGATACAGGTGAAGCTAATGAAAGTGTGTTAATTACGGTATATCTATATATATATGTTAGAGAATAATGACTAAAGAGTATTTATTATTTGACATATGATTTGATGGTTAGCCGGCTGGCGATACATTGTTAGAAAACTATAGAATGACAATATAAATAGCATGCGTCAGTAGAGCGGAACACACATCTTGTTGGATTTTCGCCTGTATCACTGGAGCACACTGACCATGGCGTCCGAAGGTACTGATTATGTCGCTACTCCTCGAGACTCGGCTTCCGCGACATCAGAAGTGGGATCGCTCTTGACTATAGTCACGGGTATCCAATCTTCGGAAGTAAACAAAACGAGGCACATATTTTAGTGCTTCCCGTATGGACGGCGTAATGACGACACGCAAAAACCGTATGTTTCAACATCCCGTACGGTGACGGAATTTTTGCTGGGCTTAAAATTTAAAGCCTGAGGAACGCGGACCAACCGTGCCTAGGGTGAAGGAACTAAAGCCGACTGAAATTTTTCTTCCACCATACGACCCTGACGAAAAATACGAGACAAGGAATGCCATGCCGCCTTCATTCATCTGCGCGAGCGAGTGTAGAAATGGTCGTGATTCTATCAAATGTGTGAGACCTGGGACGACGTCAAGGAGAACGTTCTCAGCAGTTTGCATCTAATGAAAAGGAAAGCTCCCACGAATTGTTTCCTTGAGATATGATATGGCGTTTACAACCGAGTGCTGTGCTACCAACATCGGGTTTCCGCGCTTGTAACAGGTTGGTCTGGGGTAAATAAATTGCTCCTGGAGATGCAAGGTGGATCGAGGTATTTTCTGGCTATCTGGTATAAGTGATTCCAGGTATAGTCTGAATTCACAATATTAACTTTAAAAGTTTAAAGAGAAGATTTTTGAGAAAATATGCTACACTAATATCTATGTGTCATGAAATGTCATGTCATGTCGTTCCTCAAATCCTCTTAAATTTAGCCCAGCAAAATTCCAAGTCGTCGCATGGGATGCTGAAACATACGGTTTTTAAGTGTTTTTTGCGTGCGTCGTCATTACGCCGTCCATGGGAAGCACTAAAATATGTGCCCCGTTTTGTTTATTTCCCGGAAGATTGGATACCCGTGATAGTCACGAGCGATCCCCACTTCTGGGATCGCGGAAGCCGAGTCTAAAGGAGTAGCGACATAATCAGTACCTTCGGGATCGCCATGGTCAGTGCAGTGCCGCTGGTAAATGACACACGCGAAACCAACAAGATGTGTTCCGCTCTCCACTGACGCATGCCATTTATAGGTTCGTTGCCCTATAGTTTTTCTATCAATGTATCGCCAGCCGACAACCATCAAATCATGTCAAATATCGAATCAGTCTATATAAATAATAAATACTCTTTAGTCATTTAAGGTCATTAATATTCCCTAACACACACAATATTAAGTATATATAGAAAGAGAGAGTAGTAGTGAAGAGTTGAAAAAGATATATATATATACATATATTATTATTAAGTTATATATACATATATATAGATAGAAAGAAAGAGTTAGAAGAGTTGAAGGTTGAATAGTTGAGTGAGTGCAAAGAAAAAGAGTACATATATATATATACATATACATATATATATAAAATAGAAAGTAAGATAAGAAGAAAGTATATATATATATTATTATTAAGGTTACATACATACAAGGTTATTAAAAGCAGCTAAAGAGTTGGGATACAAGCATGTTACACAGATAGAGGTTATATATATTATATATTATGTTAATATATATATATATATATATGATATATATATTTAAAAATAAATGTAATATATTGAATGTAATATGGTATATAAGGGCTATACCATATTAAATTCAGAACTCTTGTGAATGTTCTATTTTGCAAAGGAACAAGCAAGCTCATCGTGAAAATTATTTCTGTATTAAATATTGACCCCGTCCCATGTCCTTCTACTTTATCTAGTGCTTAATACATCAACGATTTTAGCCAACAGCATGTAAACTAGTGGAGCGTAAAAGCATATCTGTTAGGCTAAAAACGCAAGTTGGTGTGACTCATTGTATCTTCATGGTGATCTAATTTATTTATGTACCTTCCTCATATATAGGAAATAAACACATACTGTACTCAGGTTGTGGGTCTGATTCCCACCCGAATGCGTTAGTATTTTCATTTTCTGGGTTTGGTAACACGGCAAAGTGGGGCGTTGAGTTCCGATAATTGTGCCAAGCAATGCCTCGAAATTTGGCGGAAAGTAGGGAACGGTTGTTGTAAGAGAACGGAGTGTCTTAACACTAGGGTTAACAGGTGTTCCCTCTCTGCCTGCTCATGCAAAAAAATAATAATCATTACAATAGTAACAAAAGAATAGTTTTTTTCATTCTTCGTTTACTTGGGAACAATTTCTAAAAAGTACTGATGTCAAAACAATCTCCTTCCTCTATTTTGAAGACAAAACATTTGAAGGTCAAATGAAAGAAATAGAGATATTTAAACATACATGCATTTTTTTTTTTTTTTATTTTTCAACTAAATATTTTAATTTTGATGATTTCACATCATATATTTATTTTGCTTTTGTTTTTTAGTTCAAGTGATTTGTATGATTTGGTCGACAGTACAAATGACAAATAAAGCAATAATATTAGAAAATAATTAAAAACGCGCAACCTATTTTTATGCACCAAGCTATACTTTCGTTTTATACCTATGGTAGCTTCTTTTCTTTTTCTTTGTGCTTTTTTCTTAAAAATAACTACTAAGAAGATATAAGCTGTAATTTCTTATGTATTCAATTTATGTTAAAGTTATTATAATAGTAAATTATCACAGCAAGACTTAAGATAAATTGAATTTGCCGAGCTTGTAGCTCAGAAATATGGTCGGTCAATATTATATCTGATGAATAAACCGTATTTGTTTTTTTTTTTTTTTTTGTGGTATTCTGATCTAGGGGTGAATAGTATTTTTTGCTGAATCACTTATTGGGGTCGTCAAAGCGTTACACGTATTTACGATTAGTCACATTACTGAGGTCATGGAATCAGAGTGCGAAAATGGAATGTCGAAACAGTTTAGTCACTTTCAAATATTTAATAGTTGCGAGACGGCTTGCAGGTGCAACAATATTTTTAAATTTTTCGTTGTTCTCCCTCCCGTCAGAAGGCTGCGATCATGTTGGTAATCCCAGTTTGTGCCTGTCGCCCTGAGGCTACGTAGCGCACCGACGACAGCGCGGTCGGCAGTTATTTGAATGCAATGGCTAATGCCGTGTCGGGTTTTCTTCGATTTGAGGCTGTGCTTTTCGGGAAAATAATACTGTTGTGCTCCCGAATTTGAGGGATATAAACATAGCAGTTGCCACCTCCATATTACATTTCATATTCAAATACATACATATACATACTATTATTATTACATATATACATACATAATACATAGAAGAAAGATGGCTATTACACATACATGACATATATGTTATTGAGTTATTACATATATTATTAGTTACATACATATTATTACTAGAGCAGCAAGAAGAAGTTAGTTAAAGGAGTTGAGTTATTGTTGATATGTGCTACAAAGAGTTAAAGAAAGAGTTAGCAGTTATACTATTATTACTGGCTACTGTTATATATATATATATATATATATATATATATATATATGTTATATATAAAGTATGGCTATATATATTATACAGTTATATATATATATACATATATATATATATATATATGGCTATTCTTTCAAAATAAAATGTAATATGGTCAAATATACATAAATTATACAAAATTCAGAACTTGTAATGTTCTATTTTTGCAAGAACAAGCAAGCTCATCGAAAATTATTTTGTATTAAATATTATTCATCTTGTATATTATTATATCAGCATCGGGCGGTAATAAGTTGACAAATCGATGCCTTTTTTTTAAGTACACTTTTTAGTAAGTTATCAATAAATTATGTCCTTATGCTATTTGAACTTTTTTCTTCTTGAAAAATTTTGAAGTAATTTATTTTCCTTTAAATAAAGCAATCCTTATAACTATTAATATTTAAGAAATTGTTTTCATGTCGACTTATTAACCTATTCACGCCTGATTACATATATTATCAATAATAATTTCTTATTTATTTACTTTTATATGTAAAGAAGTCATCTAGGATATTCATATCGATACATTATAAATAACTTGCCCTTTAATTGACCCATTTAAGCTATATTTGACCCATAATGCTGGTAGAGATAGAAAAATAATGGATTATTAAAATATATATATATATATATATATCACGGCATTATTGTATAATTCCTTCGTCAAATATTTAAAAAAAAAACAAATGAATAGCATGTTTTGGTTTGGTTTTTAAAAAATAGAATATTCGAGAATTGGCAAAGATATTCGTTATAATTCCTAAAATAGTAATAAATTCCTTATGTAATAAATTTATATTTATCTTAAAATATTTTTTAATGATAATTTATTTGTATGTGAAAAGCAACATAAATTGAATACATAAGAAATTACAATTTATATCTTGTTCTTAAGTAGTTATTTTAAGAAAAAAAGCACAAAAGAAAAGAAATAAGCTACCATAGAGTATAAAACGAAAGTATAACAGATTATAAAAATAGATTTGCGCGTTTTTTTTAATTTTTTTTTTTTAATATTGTGCTTTATTCAATCATTTGTACTGTCGACCAAATCATACAAATCACTTGAACTAAAACAAAAATAAAATAAATAAATTATAATGAAATCATCAAAATTAAAATATTTAGTTGAAAATAAAAAAAAAACTGCATGTATGTTTAAATATCTCGCTCTTTCATTTTATTCCAATGTTTGTCTTTTTTCAAAAATAGGAAAATTGTTTTAAAATATTTTTAAAAGTACTAAACAAGAATAAGCTTTTTTTTTTACTATTGTAATTATTATTATTTTTGCAGGGTAGGCAGAGGGAACCTGTTAACCTAGTGTTAAAACACTCCGTTCTCTTACAACAACCGTTCCCTACTTTCCGCCAAATTGAGGCATTGCTTGCTGAGTAGCGGAACTCAACGCCGCACTTTGCCGTGTTACCAAACCCAGAAAATGAAAATACTAACATTCGGAGTGGGAATCGAACCCACAACCTGTGTGTATGTGTTTTATTTCTATATATTGTACATCGTAAATTATAGATCATGAATGCAATGGAGTCACACCAATGTTTTTAGCTAACAGATATGCTGTTATGCTCCATGGTTATGCTGTTAGCTAAAATCGTTGGTGTGAAACTTATATAAGTAGAAGGACATCTCCCGTCTCACTCCCACCTAACCTAAAAACTCAATCTCGCTTCTCTCTCTTTGCCATATAATCAATACATCTATCTCACTCACCTCGGGGTAGTATTCCTCTTGTAAGGCCTAGCATTCCTATACACATGTCCACCCTGAGACACTAATGTGCCACAAGAGCTGGTGGGTGACATTGCCGTGTGGAGGGAACGCAGGGAGCCGGAGGACCTAGAGGGAGGGGAGGCAGAGAGTCCCATCTCGTAGTAGAATTGGTCTTCGTTTGTTAATGTACGGTCACCTGTGAGGATTGTAATTATTATTATTTTTTCTTTTTCTTTTTAACTTCACGCTGTAACCCGCATATAGCGGGATACAGCGTGAAGTTAAGAAAAAAAAAAGAATGGTGGAATTTAAAGTCACGCTCTATCTTACTAGAACGGAGAACGTAAATTCCACGCTACAGAGATGTAGAGTAGAGTAGACGTAGAGTATAAAAATTTCGGCGCAGCCGGATGTAGAAGGCATAGCTTAGTGGTCAGGGCGCTTGGGCGGTTTCCAAGAGGCGCAGGTTCGAATTCCGCTGCGTTCAATTTTTTATACATTTTCTAAATATGTTTTTCGTTTCCTAAGTGTGGGATTAACACTTTAAAACTTCAAAAATACTATCACATAGTAATAAAACTCTCCTCTGTCCACTTTACCCTTACACACTATGTGACGTCACAACGACGTATATACATGTCTTTCCCTGTGAGGGGACGGGGTTAGAATATAGTTCCCCTCCGCCGCTGGGTAGCGTCCCGTAAGAGGCGGGTATCCCAGTAGTTAGGTGGTAGGAGGTTCGTCCTCCGTCTTGCGACCGACCACTATCATGTCAAAGACGAACCGCCAAATATCTTATGATGTGTTCCGGTTCGATGGCATGTAAGCCAGGTTTTCTTCTTTCCCACCCATCGTTTCCCCAGAATGTCATGGTTCCAATAGTGGATTTCTACATTATCCTCCCCTTCCATCTGTATCCTCTAGGCAACGCATTTACAGCATCCCTGGTGTTGTAGATGTCCATGGGCGAAGGTAACCACTTACCATTCGGTGGTCCTTCTGCTCGTTTGCCATCCGTTATCCATAAAAAAAAGTCACATTACCGCCATAAGTGCTGCCGATGGGCGTGCGTCGCGCGAGCTCGGGGCTTCCCCACGGGCTGAGCGCGCCTAGCGGACTCGACAGCCCTGCCGTCACCAGCGTATCATCGTCATCGGAATCTGTCACATGGGGACATTAGTTTATTTTTATATAAAAGTGGTCTTTTATTTCTTTTTTTTTTGTTATGTTATTGGAGGAAGCTTCACGCTTTATCCCTAGCGGGGTAGTCAGAGTTCCGGAGCGCCAACGCTACGGTCCCTGCATACCTCGCACGCCTCGTCCACAGTCATTAACCTCTTCATGCATGCCCTCCGGGGGGTCCTCATGTTCTTTACGTGACCTTCCTCCAGTATCATTGATACTGTGTTCTCGAAGGTCAACCGAGGTCTCCCCTTACCTCTCTTGCCGCTCAAGACTACTATACTTATCTATAAGTATTAGTAAAAAAGAATTCGCAAAGAAAAGAAGATAAAGAATTCGCTTAATCGCTTGCGTAGCCAGTTTGGCCGCTGCAAAGAACACCTTGCAAAGTGGGGATACATCCCGCAGGGTCACACGTCTTGTGACTGTGGTGCCAACCCACAAACTATGGCACACTTGCTCGTCTGTCCCAACCGCCCATTCACCTGCTCAAACAACGACCTTACTGAGGCAACAGCTGATGCAGTCAACGTGGCCACGCACTGGCAAAACATTCTTTAGACATCTTATTCATTGACACGAAGAAGTTAAAAGGAAAACCGAACATGTACAATAGTTTCGAATATTTCGATAACTACTTATCATATAGAAACACTCATAAAAAAAGAAAATTTACTAACCCAGTACAACATTCTTAACAGATATAAAAAAAATAGTCTAATCTTGAATTGAAAAACTTCGCCTAAGGTGGAAAGATGGAGTAAAAATATATGTGTATCAAATACAATTCACATCCTATTACATAGCTTCACGCTGTATCCCGCATATAGCAGGGTAGGCAGAGAGAACCTAGTGTTAAGACACTCCGTTCCACACTTTCCGCCGCATTGAGGCATTGCGTGATGAGTGACGTACCAAACCCAGGAAATGAAGTTTCATTTTCTGTAGTGGGAATCGAACCCACAACCTGTCGCATTTACAATCGCACGCTTGTGCCTCTGCGCCATAACAGTTCATCATATTACAAGTTATTTTATAATTAAAAGTGTATACCAATTTCAACGTAACTCAAAAAAACCAACTAGCTTATATGTTTCTAAAATAACAGCTGTCGTGGCGCAGAGGCACAAGCGTGCGACTGTAAACGCAACAGCTTGTGGGTTCGATTCCTACTCCAGAAATTGAAGTATTTCTATTTTCTGGTTTTGGTAACAAGGCAAAGCGCGGCGTTGAGTTCCGCCACTCAGCACGTAATGCCTCAATCTGGGGGAAAGTGGGGAACGGAATTGTTGAAAGAGAACGGAGTGTCTTAACACTAGGTTCTCGGGCTCCCTCTGCTATATGCGGGATACAGCGTGAAGTGAAAAAAAAAAATTAAACATTAAAAAATTGAATACATACCTTCGTAATCAATAAAGAAGTCGTTCGAGTCGTTCATCGATTGTGGTATTATTGCTGATTGTGGTGTGGTCTTTTTCTTTCTTTTACTCTGATAAAAAGGAAAGTTCCATTAGTGTCTATATTTAAATACCATTTAAACTTAATGGGACCGTTGTACAGTGGGATAGTGACTGACAGTAAACATGATAGGTGCGGGTTCGTTTTCCATCTGGGGAATGACAATTTTAAACAAAAAAAGCGTTTTGGATCCATTCGGATGGATTCGGATTCGCTCTCTAGATAGATATCTCTTTCAACAAATCCGTTCCCCACTTTCCGCCGAATAGAGGCATTGCGTGTTGAGTGGCGGAACTCAACGCCGCAAACTCAATGAGAGATCAAATCACACATGTAATTAAATATATTTTTGTAATTACTTTTAAAAGGCTAATCATGTAATTCGACTGGGGGATTGGCGCTGTACACCGGAATGCAGGAAATTAATCCGGGTAGAGAGGAAATCTTAATTAGGTATCTTTTTTTATACATTTGTGTTTTTTTTTTAATAAAGTTTTATTAGTATGTATCTCTTTAAAGTTCTCGGGTTCAAGGGAACCCGGTCCTTTGGAAGGCTTGCGTGGGGACACAGGTCCAACACGTAGAGGCCCCTTTGAGACAACAATATTTTTTAATCTGACGCATTGACCGGGATCCATCTCTGAGTATAGGCAATTGCTCAGAGTTATTATTATTATTATTATGAAGGCAGTTTCGCGCTTTATCCCGATTGGGAATCGAACTCACAACCAATAATGTTCGTAGTTACGCTCTCCCACTGTGCCATATTAACCTTAAATCGATATGAGATCAAGAGATGGCCATCCCTTTAGAATAGATGGGTAAGCATATGGAGGAATTTATTATCAATTATATTTAAATTACTTTCATTTCCTCGATCTGCTAAACCCGGCGTTGAGTTCCGCTTCCCAACATGCAAAATATCTCAAATATGAGCGGAAAGTGGAAACCATAGCGTCTTTGTCGGCTCTTATCATGTCAGTCACTAATTAAAAAAAAAAAAATACTCACTTTGGTCAGTTCCTCAGCCACTGACATCTCAAGCGCGTGGTGCGTCCTCGCCAACGCAGCTAACGCTTCTTCTAGCACCCTGTTTCTTTCAATCTATGTAATAATTGTAAAAATAATATACAATTATAACACAATTAATATATGTATAAAAAATTGAACGTAACGGGTTCGAACCCGTGACTCTTGGCAACCGTCCAAGCGTTTTATTCAATTAAGTATTTTTTTTTAACTTCACGCTGTATCCCGCATATAGCGGGGTAGGCAGAGGGAACCTGAGAACCGACGTGTTAAGACACCCCGTTCTCTTACAACAATTCCGTTCCCCATTTTCCGTCGAATTGAGGCATTGCGTGCTGAGTCGCGGAACTCACGCGCTTTGCTTTGTTATCAAACCCAGAAAATGAAAATACTAACATTCGGAGTGGGAATCGAACCCACAACCTGTCGCGTTTACAGTCGCACGCTTGTGTCTCTCTCTCTGCCTCTATACAATAATTTTATCTTTTATATATTATCTAATAATTTTTATCTTTTCGGTCTGATTAGAGTATTGGGCATCATATACCTGTAAAGAAGTACTAAAATGTATCATCAATATACATTTTTTTTAAAGTGAATAATACCGGTCAGAATAAAAAGAATATTTTAGTGACTGAAAAAAAATTTAACGCATCATAAAATTATTCAACGGTTCATCAATGAATTACAGCGATTCGAATTTTGTTACGTTCATATGTTTTCTAACAATCATGAATCTCTCACAAAAAATAGGTTTTTTCAAAAAAAATATAGTTTTTTTTTTGCCATTATAAAATAAAACATCTATGTCACATATCCCTGTCGTGGCGTAGAGACACAAGCGTGCGAATGTAAACACGACAGGTTGTGGGTTTGATTCCCACTCCAGGAAATGTTAGTATTTTCATTTCCTGGGTTTGGTAACAAGGCAAAGCGCGGCGTTGAGTTCCGCCACTCAACACGCAATGCCCCAATTCGGCGGAAAGTGGAGAACGAAGTGTCTTAACACTAGGCTCCCTCTGCCTACCCTACTATATGCGGGATGCAGCGTGAAGCTATG